>CM021102.1:347508783-347640228 GCA_007115665.2 Sequoiadendron giganteum
TTCATATGAGAAGATGGACTCTTTCTTGCTTTCCTCTCACTTCACACGTTGTCATTTTGATCATATAGTTTACATTTAGTGTCAGGAGGGTGATATTTTGATTCTTGTGCTATGTGTTGATGATATAATTATTATATGTAGCTCATCCTCCATGAT
The DNA here is from genome assembly GCA_007115665.2 of Sequoiadendron giganteum. Classification (NCBI taxonomy): domain Eukaryota; kingdom Viridiplantae; phylum Streptophyta; class Pinopsida; order Cupressales; family Cupressaceae; genus Sequoiadendron; species Sequoiadendron giganteum. The sequence continues at coordinate 347,508,940 of CM021102.1, forward strand.
TTAGAGTGTTCAGAGAGATTTGATGGAGCAATTTGAGATGACAGATCTCGGTCTTCTGCATTTTTCTCTGGGCCTGCAGGTTATTCAGTCTTCGGATGGGATTTCCATATTTTAGAAGAAGTATTCTCTTGATATGCTCTAGCGATTTGGAATGCTTGATTGCAATCCTTCCCCCACACCATTTCAGTCAGGTGTTGTTGTGTCTTCTACTTGATCTACTCCTCCAGTAGATCCCACTTTATACTGGAAGTTGGTTGGTAGTTTGTTGTACCTGACACATTCTCATCTTAATCTTTCCTTTGTAGTTGGCCTTGTCTCTCGATTCTCACATGATCCACATGAGATTCATTGGCAAGCTTCCAACATATCTTGAGGTACATTTGAGGCACTACTCATTATGGCATTCACTACACTTCAGGATCCCCTCACATTATTGGCTTCACTGACTCAGATTGGGATGGTGATGTCAATGATTGGAAGTCTACATTTGACTTTGTTTTTTTGCCTTGGTTCTGGTCCTATCACATGGTCTTGCAAGAAGCAGTCTTCTATTGCATTATCATCTACAGAGGTTGAGTATCGAGCAACAATGTTAGCTAGTCAGGAGATTTTATGGCTTTGACAATTGATGAAAAAGTTTGGGTTTCCTCTTGATAGTCCCACTATCCTTTGGTGTGATAATCAGAATGCCATTCACATTTCTTGCAACCTAGTGGAGCATCAGCGGACTAAGCACATTGAGATTCACATGCACTTCATCAGGCAGTTTATTCGGGATGGTTCTCTCATCTTGGAGTACATTCCTATAGAGGAGTAGGTTGCTGACATCTTCACTAAACCTTTGGCATCATCGCGCTATCTTCAGTTGCACTCCATGCTTGGGGTGAAGTAAGTTGTCCTTAGGGGGTCTCTATGAGGCCTTCCTTCCTTCATGTTTTCTTTTAGCATGTTTCTTCATCTCTTTTTGGAGAGGAGTTTTTTCCGACTAGGTTTTCTCCTTTACTCCGCTTTACAGATATTTGGTTGTATTTGTGTACCTAATTAGGCCTAGTTGTCGGGACCCTTATTTTCTTTCTAGCTTGTAGTTGCATTGCTTTCATGAATTTAGTTTGTAGCTACTCCCTAATTTCATCTTAAGTGGGGGTGTTAGAGAAAATTTATTACATAATTATTTTAATTAAGTTACCTTTTATATTTCTCTTAAGATTAACTTAGTTTGCATTTTGTAGGCATTTAATAATTATTCTAATTATTAAATGCATCCCTTTTAGGTTTCACTTTAGGGTTTTTTGATCTCCTTCATAAGGATTTATCTCTTTATATTATTCATTATGTTAATTCTTTTTTCTCTTGGAGCTTGTAGAGCACCTTTTCTTCCTTCTATGTATCTCTTTCTCATAACAAGTTATTTGCATGCAGGTGATTCTTGGGCTCTGTGAAGTTGGATTTCTCAACTTCTACAAAGTACTCATATTTGTGCCTGCTTCTTACAAAAAAAAAGCTCATGCTATTGAAGAAATCAAGTTAGTAAAAAATTTGACAAGAGACATGCTGATTGGTCAACTAGCTACCTTTAAGTTGAGTGAATTTGGTGAGTCCACTCCAAAAATAGAATTTTCATTTAAAGCTATTATATCCAAAAAAATTCAATAGAGATATGATCCGAGAGAGAGTTTTAGAAAAACATTCAAATATGAAGGTGAGATGAGACAGATTGAAGATGGAGAAAGAGAGCTAGAAGAGCTAGAAGCGTTGATTTTGAAATGAGAAGCTAGCGAACATGGTAAGTACAAAGGAAAACTACCTATTAAATATTTCTCTTGCAGTAAGACAGGTCATTTTGCATCAAGGTGTCTTGAAAGGGTTTCTAAGTATAAACCTGACAAGTCTAGATTTCAAAAGAAATGTTATTATGTTGAAGAAGGTGTTACTAATGATGAATCTGATAAAGAAACTGGAAATGAAGATGGATCGGTATTCATTGCTATCAAAGAAAATGGTACGGTGTCCACTGAATCTGCTAACAATCAGAATATTGAGAAAGCTCTTGCAGCCAAAATTGATGAAAAGGATGAATGGGTGATTGACAACGGATGCTCACATCATATGACTAGTGACAAAAGCAATTTTATAAGCTTGGAAAATTATGATAGTGGTGTTGTAAGATTTGGAGATAACAATGTTGGTGTGATTTGTGGCAAAGGCACTATTTCTCTTGGTGGTAAATGTAATATTGATGATGTTCTTTATGTTGAAGGATTGAAGCATAACTTTTTGAGTATTGGAAAAATGGTATACAAGGGATAAAATATTCAATTCAAAGATGAAAAGTGCAGGATATTGGGAAGCTCTAGAAATGTAATTGCTTCAAGTACAAAGACAAGAAGTAATATTTTTCACCTAAGTGTTGCTAGTGAAAGTTGCTTAATTTCTCAAGTTGATGTGAGTTGGTTATGGCATAGGAGGTTGTGTCATGTGAATTTTGATAACATTATCTAAGTAAGCTCCACTCAAGCAGACAATGATCTACCTAAGTTAGTAAAGCCTACTAACACTATATGCAAGGAATGTCAGATGGGAAAGTAGACAAGAACTTGTTTTTGGAGAAAACAACATCATTCAAATGGAGTATTCGAGTTAGTTCATACTAATCTATGTGGTCCATCCAGAATCAGAAGTCTACAAGGAGAAAGGTATTTTATGTTGATCATTTATGATTACTCTTGGATGATATGGGTTACTTTCTTGAGAGAAAAACATGAAGCTCTAGAAAATTTCAAATGTTTCAAAGCTATGGTAGAGAATGAGACAAGTTTGAAGGTCAAATTCTTAAGATCAGACAGAGGTGGTGAATTCACTTCTTGGGAGTTCAATACATTTTGTGAAGAGCATGGAATCAAAAGACAGTTATATGCTCCTTGGACCCCTGAACAAAATGGAGTTGTTGAAAGAAAGAACAAAAAAAAATTAGATGTTGCTAGAACTATGATGTTGGAAGGTAATGTTCCTCATATCTACTGGAGAAAAGTTGTAAACACTATTGTATACACTATCAACCAGGTAAATGTTAATGGTAATTCAAGACTCCTTTTGAACTGTGGTTTGGTTATAAGCCTACTGTTAATTATTTCAAAATCTTTGGAAGTAGATTTTATATTAAGAGAGATGAATATATTGGCAAGTTTGATGCTAGAAGTGATGAAGGAATCTTTTTGGGTTACTCTACTAAGAGCAAGGCATACCAGTGCTACAATAGAAGATTGAAGAAAATGGTTGAAAGTGCAAATGTCAGAGTTGATGAAGACATTGTTAATTCATCCAGATACTGTGGATATGATTAAGATGACCAAAAAGATAGTACTAATAATGGAAAGAATGTGCAGACACAAAATCAAGTTCAAATTGTTCTGGTGAATCAAGAGAATCATGAAGAAGAAGCTAGTGGAAGTACAGAAGAACCAAAAGTTAGAGAGAATCCAAAAGTTCAAAGGTATGTAAAGCTAAATCACTCTAAGAATCATATTATAGGAGACAAGAACAAAGGTGTGCATACTAGAAGAAGAATTGCAGAAGAATATTGCCTAATTTCTAAGATTGAGCCTAGTAATGTCAATGAAGCATGTAAAGATGAATATTGGATGGAAGAAATGAAGGAAGAACATATGCATATAGAGAAAAATGATACATGGACTCTTATTCCTAGACCTCGGGATAAAAATGTGATTTGAACCAAATGGGTCTTTTGGAATAAGTTGAATGAACAAGGTGAAGTGGTCAGAAACAAAGCAAGACTGGTATGTAACAGATACTCACAGGTGGAAGGTATTGATTTTGAAGAAACCTTTTCCCATCTTTCTAGAATTGAAGTTGTAAGATTATTTCTTTCTTATGCTACTTTCAAGAATTACAAAGTCTATCAAATGGATGTAAAGTCAATATTCCTGAATTGTGAGTTAGAAGAAGAATTTTATGTTGAGCAACTAGATGGATTTCAATTGAGTGATGAAAAATACATGGTTTTCCAATTGAAGAAAGCACTATATGGACTCAAACAAGCCCCCGGAGCATGGTATGCTAGATTGGATAAATATTTTTTGATTCTTGGATTCAATAAAGGTACTGTTGACAATAATCTATATTTTCTTTGTTGATGACATTATTTTTGAAGGTGATGATGACTTATGAATGAAATTTTCTAATGAAATGAAAAGTGAATTTGAGATGTCAATGATAGGAGAGCTGAAATTCTTTTTAGGATTGAAAATAACTCAGTTAGATGATGGAATTTTCATATCTCAATCCAAATATGTAAAAGAGTTATTGAAAAAATTTGGCATGGAAGACTCAAAACCAATTGGTACACCCATGGTAATCGGATGCAAATTAACATAGAATGATGATTCTCCTAAGGCTAATCAAATAAGATACAGGTCAATGATTGATGGATTGCTATATTTGAATCAGACCAAATTAAACATTATGAATGTTGTGTGCATGGTTTCTATATATCAAGTTGATCCAAAGGAATCACATGTGACTGCAATAAAGAGAATTTTTTTTTTTTATGAATTTTCAGTTATCTATATTAAAAGAGATAAATATACAAAATTCACAAAAAAGGGGTGGGTGGTAAGAAAGCACACCCCGAAAGTCACATGGGCCCAGCCCATCAAAACCAATATATCAAGAGTCACATTGGCCTAGCCCAGAAATAAAACAACAGAAAAAAAACTAAGCAGCTAAAGCAGTGCCAGTAGATCCTGGGGGATCCTGGTCATCCATATGTTTCTCCCATACATCAGTGGGGTTAGGAGTGACGTCAGGAGGAGCACCCCAACCATCATCATTCTTTTTTGCCTCTTTATGTTTATCCTCATGCCGAGGCGAGATTGCGAGAGCAAGCCGCAGAAAGCTTTTGTCAGTTGAGGGCCAACCAGAACCAGAAGGAGGAGCATCCAAAGGCCACCCAGAACCGCCACCACTGTTCCCCGGCACACCACTAGAGTGCCAACCCTGACCAGGACGAGGCGAAGGAGAACAAGCCCGCTTGGGAGGCCGAGAATCCCTCCGAGCAGGAGGCTAGGAGCGAGCCCGCGTGGAATCACTTCGCTTCCGGCCCCGAGAGGGAGACTGGCGGTGGGAGGAGGAGGGCGAGTTAGGAATCCGAGCCACAGTACAAGGGGCATTGCCCCAGTGGTCCAAGAGAACCTGCAAGTGAGCCACTTCTAGTGCAACCTTGTTGGCTTGCACTTGAATCTGTAACATAACATTAGAGGAAATGACTGCTTTAGCATAAAGAGACACATTAATATCTAAATGTGAATGAGCAAAAATACAAGCATTTCTGTCTTTCCAGATATTGAAGAGGATTTCCACCCTGAAAGTGTGCCAAAGCTGGGTGAACTTAGCCGGGGTTCCAGGCGGGTCCCCCAGCAGAACCATATGCCACGAAAAGGGTTTAGGCCTAAAAGGCTGAAAGAAATCATGAATCCAAGTCCAGAACTGCTGAGCTCTGTGACAAAACCAAAAAAGGTTCTTGAAGCTTTCAGGATGCCCACAAAACGGGCAGCGAGGGTCAGAGACCCCCAAATGAACCAACCGAGAACCCACAGGCAAGCCTTGGAAAAGAATACACCAAGCAAAGTGGGCCAGCTTCGAATTAACAATTGCAGACCAAATGGCATCAAACCTCCTACGCCAAGTAAAGGCCGAGGAGTTAAGAAGCCACCTCTGGTTCAAAGAACTAAGCATAGGGAAATGGGGTGAAAGCCACCTGTAGCCAAGCCACGGCTTGTAGCTCCTTAGAGGAGTATCTGGAAACCATTTCCAATCTTTCCACAAGGCTTGTGCCCATGAATACCAACTTTGTGAAGAATTTCTGTCGGAATGACGCTCACCAGCCCATCAAAAGTAGGGCGATCCTAGTTTTGAAGGATGTAATGGGCTTTAAAAGCATCCCACTGCAAAATACTCATGGTAGGCTGGTGGAAGAGCTGGTGCAAAGTCTGAATGCCCTTCTTATGGAAACGAAGAGCTTTGAGCCAAGGCGACTTGGCCAGGGGTTGACCATTTTGGGTGAGAAGGGGAGACCACTAGAGATTATGCTGGTTGATGGAAAGCCCATCACGAAACCCAACCCCAGCCCAACGAAGCCAAGGCTTGATTATTTCCCAAGAGCGCCAAATGGTTTTAGCCACAAAGGAGCCCATAATTTGAACCGGCTCCCTCATAACTAGAAGGGTTTGGAAGCTGATTCCTTTTCAGGCAGGTCTATGAACAGGAAATTCAGACTGGATATAATGCCTAAGGAGAATTTTTTAGGCTTCATCCCCAATGAGTGCATGGATGATCCATTTGACACAGAGGGCAGTCCCTTGTCGTTGCGTGGAAAGAAAATCGAGCCCTCCCGAATCCTTGGGAAGACAGCAAAATTCCCAAGCGACCCGATGAAAGCCCTTATGGGTCTCAGAAGAGGCCCAAATAAAATCACGAAGCAACTTCTCAAGCCTGCTGTAGGCTGCTTTAGAAGGAGCCCAACAAGAGGAATAGTAGACATGGGTGGCAGCCAGGATTTTAGAGCACACCTGGAATTTGCCAGCCAGTGAGAGAGGCTTGGTAACCCAATAGGCCAACTTTTGTTCAACTCTGGAGAGCACAGCTTATCAGAGCTCTCGAGGGGAAGCCTGGAAGGCGAAAGGAATGCCCAAAAATCGAAAGATTTCACCCTGACCAATCCATTTCCAGTTATAGGGCTGGAGCCACGCAGGAGTGGGGAGCACCGATTGTCTATAACACAAAGTTTTGTGCCATTGAATAGCAGAACCAGACACAAGACAAAAAGTATCAAGGCATTCAAGGGCAGCAGAGATCGAGCCTTCGTCCTCTAAAAGAGTGAGAAATGAGTCATTAGCGAAGTGCCCATTGACAAGCTGCTCTTGAGAGTCCAGGAGAGTGATTCCTTTAACACACTACTGGGAAATAGCATTAGCCAGGAGATATCCAAAGCCCTCAACTACCAGAACATACAAAGCAGGGGCAAGAGGACATCCCTGGTGAATAGAACGGAAAAGGCCAAAAGCAGAGGACTGGCAGCTATTAATGGAGATGCAAGCCGAGGCATCAGAAAAAATAATGCGAACAGACTATAAAAAATGGGGCCCAAAACCCTGTGCCTGTAACATCGCAAGAATGAAAGGCCATTTAATATGGTCATATGCTTTGGAAAAATCAATTTTGATGAACACAACTTTCGGGTTCGAACACCGGGCCCACTCCATGCCTTCTTAGACAGCAATAATGTTGTCAAGAATGAACCTGGATTTAATGAATCCAGTCTACTCGAAATGCACAATTTGAGGTAAGAGGTGGCGAATTTTCAGAGCCAAGGCTTTGGCAATAATTTTATCAGAAACATTAAGAAGCGTGATGGGCCACCAGTTACAAATATCCTCCGGATCTCCAGATTTAGGTATGAATTTAATATTGCCTTTATTTATTAAATTACCTAGAAAATTATTGTGAAAGGCTTCAAGATAAACATGATGTAGGTCACTCCCAATACAATCCCAGAGCGCTTTATAAAATTCACAAGGGAAACCATCAATCCCAGGAGCCTTGTCATCGGCCATGGAGGAAACAGCTTCCTTGAGATCATCAATTGTTAATAATTGATCACAAAAATTAATCTGGGTTGAAGAAAGCCTATGTGGCACAACAACAAGGCAGCTCTGAAGGGCTTGTTGGCATGCAGGCGTGGGGTCCTGAACCATGAAAACATGCTCATAGTGACGCACAAAAGCCTTAAGAATGTCAGGTAGCTCAGAGAGCACTTGATTTCCATCTTTGATAGCTTTAATGCCTGGGGAAGAGTGCCTAGCACAAAGAGCCAAAAAAAACTCTTTGGAGGCACAGTCGCCAATTTTGAGCTAATGGAGCCGAGCCTTGATTTGAGCACCCCTGGCAGAATAGCTATCAGCCACTTGCTTCTGGTGTCTTAAGTTCGCCACCTGGACCTGATGTGACAGGGAGAAAGGACAAGCTACTAAGGCCTCCGTAGCAACACACAAGTCAGCAGTGGTGGCCTCATAAGAGCACCGACGGAAGATAGCAAGTTGTCACCCATAAATGTGCAGGAAGCATGCAGTATGAATAATAGCATCATTCCACCAACCAATCCATCCCGTACTGCCAAACGGACGACACTCTAAATTCCACACTTGAAGAATGTGGGCCAAAGTGGACTTGTGACGGAGCAGAGACGTGTTCAAGAAGAATTGAGTCTTACACATGCGAGGCTGACAAGATGCCCACTCAATGCAAAATTGAATAAGGAAGTGATCCGAAAGGGTCACATCCACTAATGGCTTCATAGGCAAGGCAGAGCTCTTGAAAGAAAAAAATGATAGTGCCAAGATCATGGCACAATCAAGGTGCTTAAAGACTCTGTGAGAACTAGCCCTGTAATTACACCAAGTGTGCCAGACAGAATGAGAATAGCGGTAGCCCAGATTGGGATCAAAAAGCCCCAATTTATTATGCATATAAAACCATGCCTCCCTTTCACCCGCAGCCCAACGAAAAGGCACAGTGCCATTCTTATCATACACCATTTCAACCATGTTGAAATCCCCACAGAGCAACTAGGTGGCAACTAGCAAAAAGTCAGCAATCCAACGTCAAAGCAAACAATGCTCCACAACATCATTAGAGGCATAAATATTAATAATCCCGAAGGAATGGTTCTCAATATTGAGAAGAATCTAGACAGCCTGCTGAGAGGGGTCCACCCCATGATCAACCACATAAGGAAGCAACCATGGAGCCAAAAGAGTAACAGCTCCACCACGACCAGCCTCATGCAGGGTACAATACATAGTACTGGCTGGCCAAATAGAGTGACAAGCCGAGGCAAGCAAAAAACCTAAAATTTTAACTTCCTGGAGATAAAGCACTTCAAAATTTGGATAATTTTTCAAAGTATTCTTAACAAAATACTTCCTTGAGAGGTCTGTGAGACCTCGAACATTCCATGAGAGAAAAATCACGGAAAATCTTTCATGCTTACAGAATCTCGGTCCTCTACCCCCAGGGAAGAGAAGTTATTCTTCAAAAACTCTTACGGAACTGAACCCAGTTGAATAAAGGGAGAAAATCTTCGCTTTTCTGGCACATATTCACCTTCTTCCGGTGGAGGAGACCGGCTGTGAGAATGTCGTTGGGTCTCCACAGTGGTGGACAAAGCCGGTTGAGCACATAAAGTAGTAGCAGGTTGGGGCGCGGCATTCGGCCTGGGCTGTAAAATAGCAGAAGTCACTCCTGAGGGAGTAGCAGTCCCCTTCTCTGAAGGGTTTGAAACCTGCTAGGTCAGTTTCAAGGCTTTGGGAGCTGACCCAGAACTAGATGACTTATTTTTCTGGTTGGTGACCGTAGTCCACTTTGAGTCCACCTTAGCTGAGGGCTCTATCGGATGAGGCTTTTCAGCACCCCGTGGCTGAGAGATAGTACAGGGAACTGACAAAGGGCAGTCCTTGATCTTGTGATCAGCTGATTGGCACCGGTAGCACGTGTTGGGAAGGTTAAAATATGTGATTTTCTGGGAGTGGCGAATATCCCCGATTTGAATGTCAACAAACTCTTTCAAATCCTTGGATAAATCAACTTCCACACAAATCCTCTTTTGAGGACGGGCTTGAAAAAATTTATCAGGTTCAATGCAAACAACCTTCCCCAGAGAGGAAGCAATATGATGTAAGAAGGGAACACATGGCAAGGGTAACCCAAGAAACTCAATCCAGATCGGAACACGCATTTTGGTGTCCTCTGAGATAGCAAAATCCCGGATCCAAGACTGGAAAACCAGCAAAGAGGAATGGACATACCAGGGTCCATGACCCAGAATAGCTTGGACATGATTGACTTTCACAAAGCGAAACAAGAAAAAACCCTTGGTCAAATTTTGGACCATATCAAGGCGGACCCCATGAGGGACCCAGGCCTTGTTAACCCATTCTTTTAGCACACTTTCGGGGGGAGTCCTCCCAACAAAATAACCCACAAGGGTGTGTTGTTCTAGCCATTGGCATGCAGAATCAAAATCAGGTAAAGGTAAAACTACATCAGCAGGGGCGTCAGAATGCTTACCTCGTGAAAGACTTTTGGAACAAATTTCTGAGGGCATTTGTTCGGTGGGGGAGCCATTAAACTGCGTCGACGAACCGCTAACACCAACAAGAATTGTCGGGTTAGAGCCTGTTGAAGGCATAATAAACCCCTAAACCGCAGTAAATGTGGCCATACTCAATGAAGGAAACAATTTCCTGTGCAAGAAGCGTAGTATGACGCAGGAGGGGCCACAAATGACCTCAGGAAGCACAAAACCCTAGCAGAGCTCATGCACTGCCAAAAAGCTTCCTCAAGATCTCTCGAAATCACCCTTTTCAAGGATTAACTATTGGAGAATGAGATGGATAGACCATAGCTCTAGGATCAGTTTTTAATGAATAACCCAACTATTATAACTAAAACAAGCAACAAGTCATAAATGGTACCAAATTCTACTAAATACATGAAACTAGTTGCATTTAGTTAACAACAACAAAATATTGTATCACATTCAAAACCTCCAACAACAAAACAAATCATAGAAGTTGAATTAATAACCACAAATAAACCACATAAATATTATATACACGTAGGATGAGATGTCCTCAGGAATTGACCTCTTGGACATCTTGCATACACCCTACCTCATTGAAAATGGATTTTCAAAATAACATCATAATTGTTTTAGAATGAAATCAAACATAGAAAAAAGTGATTCAGCCAGCTAACAAGTTCCCAAAACCTTACCTCGAGACCTAACGGGAAGAGATGTCCTTAGAAATTGACCTCTTGGACATCTCGCATACACCCTACCTCATTGAAAATGGAATGCCAAAATAACAACAAAATTGTTTTGGAATGAAATCAAACACAAAAAAATAATAATTCGACCGGCTAACAGTTCCCAGAACCTTACCTCAAGCGGGAATGGGTAGAGTTTACAAAACAACTATTAGAAAACCCTACCAATGCAGGAATTTTTTTAAATGAGATGAACCAGAACCAATCTCGCTACAGATGCCACTTCAATCTATTCACAAAAAATGAAAAGTAGGTTTTCCACATTTTCTTTCACCGTCTGGAGCAGATTTATAACCAATATTCGTTGTGATGAAGCAGCTCCATAGAAGGTTGGCAACAAATGTTGGTTTTAATCAAGCAACTCTATAGAGGTTCAAGCGAGAATGAGGTGGATTTACAAATAGCTGACAACAGGGTAAAAATTAGGGCTAAAAAACATTGTTTTTAACCATCATCCTCTGCTTTCTAGCAATCTTTTCTGACGTCAGACATATTACACAACGTGAGACAACTTCCCAGCTAGAAGCTCACCCAAAATATAGCCTATCAGCTAAATAATATACTTGCCAACATGTTTCTCTTTTTTTTACATCGTAGTAACAATGTAAGCCTTCAAACAATAGTGAAACTAGACTAGCGCATATGTTTATTTGAATATGAAGCCACCTACTCCAATTTTTAAAATACACAAGAATTTAAAAATACATATTTTCTCCATTCCTTGAGTATTGTTAAAAAATTATTTGTTTTCTATGTTGCTAAATAATGTGGAATTGTTGAACCTTATTGAAATAGTAAATAGATTAACCAGAACTATCAGGAAATTGCTAAAAGAGGAAAAATTATTACATATTATGTATTTAACTTAGTTATTTTGGAGTTGGACATTGACTGAGATGGTTGGTAATTTATAATATTTAAAGTTATAAATTTTATAATTTTCTTATTTTTCATATGTATATTATATTGACATAGGATATTAATTAAAAATTTATTAATAAATATAGATCATATTATATCAAAAAGAAAAGTAAAGAAAATTATTAAATAGGGATTAATGTTTATATTTTATAATATTAAGGATGAACATTAACTCTTTAGCTTAGCTTACAAATATTAATGTGAGAATAAAAATATATAAAAGAGAGAATGGGTTGTAAATCCTATAAAAATGGTGCTATAATTTCAAAGGATAAATATACCATAAAAGAAAAATTCACATAGCATTTACGAAGGAAGAACAAAAATGAGATTTGATCTCATGGCTACTAAAAGAGATTACATCCAAAATATTTGTTGTTCTAGATCATTAATGTAAGGAAGTATTTTGATTTTAAATCCATATAGTACCCTAAACATATTAAGTATGTCATCATGAAGTTGAAAGAAAATTATTTTTATGGTGGGATTTAATCAATAGGAATATGAACATAGGGAGAAAATAATGATCCTAATGTGGGATCAACTAATGATAAATCTTAGTGGTAGGTTTATTTTCACCAACTACTCAATGGATGTGCTCAAGAAGATTAAAAACCTATACCATTGGGAAACATCTATGAAGGAATACACTAAAGATTTTTATTGACAAAATACTCACACTAATTATCTCGAAGATGATGTAAAAATGTGCAAAAGTATATAAATTTTTTATGCACCTTAATTCATAATAAAATTTATGTTTTAAAAATATATTGTGTAGAAGCATTTCAACTTCTAATTAGACAAGTGGAGATTTTTTCCTGTAAAAAATAAGGAATGCACATCAAAGGAAAACAATAAAAAATAAAACACCAATGTACAAAAGAAAACTATGGATTTCAACAATTTGCATAGAGCTCAAATACTGAGTAGAACTGTGAAAATGCTTGACAAAGTTGAAATTAGAGCTATGAACAAGGTTTTTTTCGACATTATTTAGATGTGGAAAACTCATTCATTATATGGTTGAGTGTCTAAATTCCACATGAGATAAAGGTTGTGTGGACAATAAAATACTTCTTATGCAAGCTTCAGATGAGATGAGAAATGAGGTAGAAGAAAATTCCTCAAAGGATAGGGAAAATGTTATTGTGTAAAGCTATGCTAAATCCTTGACATGAATAAAACAATCTCTAGTTTAGGAAGACTATATTCAAAACTATGTAAGTATAGCACATGAAATTTAACTCAATGAAAGAAATATTATATTCCCTTGCAAAATGATTATAAACGCCACTGCTAAATTAGTTAGCCTTATTTTCACTTGAAGAACTAGCCTACTACTATTTAGAGAAATTATGCTAATTAATCTAAACTGCTTTAACTAATAATGATTTTAATTATATATTGAAGGTAAAACACTAGAAAGAGAGAATACTATTATTTACTCAAAAATTAATAATATATTTGATGATATGAATGTAGAAATGGAACTTAATTATTAAAAGGATCCTAGTACTAAAATATAATCTCACTCAATTGAATACTAGCATTGTGTTCACACATTTGTGTCACATGTTGTAGCCCCATACAATGAAAATCACTCTTCTAATCATGGTGGAAAATATTCATGATGTAAAATCATGACTCATCCTTTAGTTTGTACATATTGGATAGGTGTTATCATTTGTACTCATCAATGTCTATAGACCAACTAAATTAAAGGATAAATTGAAGGTATGGTTGGACATTTTTTATTTAATTTTTAGCTTTAATTGTAATGAAACCATAATAGTAGGTGATGACTTCAATTCAATCTTATCGTCAAGTAAAAATAAAGGGGGAATTGTCCACATGGACTAGTGGCAAGATGAATTTAGACAATTTTAATGCAATAATAACTTGAATGATATACAACATAAAAATGGAGTATTTACATGAGAAATTAGATGAAAGGGGTTCACTAGTATTCCTGAGCACTTAGATTCCTCATTTTAACAAATTGATATAAACACCTTGTAATGCTTGATTCCATGATCTTGCCAATCTTTAGATCAAATCACTTCCCTATCACACTCAATATAGAAAATGATTATGCTCTAGATTATTACCCATAACTGTTTTTAAAAATATGGTTGTCAGATGAACCATTTAAAGGTTAAATGGTTGATTGGTGGGCTCAGATAAATGTTTCTCAAGACTCTAAGATGTTCAAATTCTAAAAAAATAATATTTTTCAAACAAAATCTCAATGAATGGAATAAGTATTGTTTCAAAAATAAATTCCAAGAGAAAGAAATAATTGAAATAGAACTACAAGACTTGAATCAAAAAATAATTATTCATGGGATGACAATTATTCAATGAAGTCTGTGAAGGCTTTCTCAATTCCTTTTTCATTGTGAATCTTGTGGAATTTGTAGAAACTTCAAGCACTAACAATCCCAATTGACAAAAAACATTAGATTGTTGGAAGAACTTGGAAAATTCAGTGTGGTGAAAAACACAAAAGATGACACTATCATATAGATTAGTTTGAATAGTGGGGTAAAGTCAATGAAGATGGGATATAAATTCCAAAGTGTACTCGAGAAAGTTTTGGATTGGCTAGAAGAGCTATGTTGGAGAAAATGGATTCATCCCAAGTCTTAGATGGTATTTGTATGGTCTGTCATCAACAAATGAATCTTAATAGTTGACCACCTTAAATTATTGAGATTTTTTGAACCCTTGGTATCGGTTATGCATAAATAAAATGAATAATCCATAGATCGCATATTAGTGAAATTCTCCTTTTCTAGCTCTTGTTAGAATTGGCTTCAAAATTATCTTAAATGGCTAGGCCCTCTCTAGAATGACATCCACCAATTTTTTATTGGGTGGAAAAACTTGAGATAATTTGTTTGGGAAGACATCTAGGATGTGATCCCTTCATTATTAATATGGTAGATTTAGGAGAGAAACAATATAATATTTAATGAGAAAGAACCATCAATGAAATTAGTCTTAAAAAATATTGATGTAAGTATATGTGGCATAGTAAGATCTAAATTACTAACTTTGGAGCCCGAACCATTCACCTTGTGGGATAGGTAGATCAATAAATGCCTTCATATTCTATAGCAGTTTAAAATAAAAACACCTAGCAAGTGCAATCTTGTTATGGTTAAATCGTTCCCTATACCAAGGGGATTCCTTAAGATGAACTTTGATGATGCAGTGAAATTAATCCTAGCATATATTTTGTCAAAATTATAATTTGAAATGATAGTTGTGAAATTCTCTAGTAAGTTGCAAAGAAATTATCTTTCCGTTCAAAAAACAAGGCTAAATTTAAAGCACTCCTAAGAAATCTTGAATGTTTCCAAGAAAATCAGTTAGCATATTTGGACATAGAAGGTGACTCACAAATCTACATCAATATAATTAAGAGCGGGAACATTCCAAATTGAAAGTTACGAAAAATTATAGAATCAATTTGGGTGTTATTGGACAAAATGGTGAACTTCACAATTTCTCATTGCTATTGAGAAGGTAATAGAAAAATAAACTATAAAAACTTATGAATCATGGAGATAAGATGATAAACACAATGAAAAATTGCAAAATGTATCAAGTTGATCAGTATATTAGATCAACAAGACATACATAAATAGTCGAGAGAAAGGCACTTAATCTCCATGAAATGAGGACAGGACTCCTCATACATGGAGTGGTGGTGAGTTACTTACCATAGAAGTAGCATGAGATTTCGAAGTGAGTCGAAACCTCTAAAAAACTCCTAACTAACTTGACACATTGCATGTGCAAGTGTCATGAACACCTAATTAGGCTTAAAGCCTATGTGTATGCAAGTAAATACACTAACATGGACTTCCTTTCCAACAAGGCATGGAAGTTGGGCGATGGGGAGATTTTTTTGGGTAGCTCGAGCATAATTGGGAAAGCATTCTGACATGACTAAAAAAATGACATTCACATGGTTTTGTTCACAAGTGTTGGCCTCATAGTATGTAATGAATGTCCTTTGACCTTTTCCTAGTATTACCCACAGCTACTTTGTACTCTTAGTTGGTTGCTTCCATGGATTCAATTATTGCCGCATAAATAGGTTTTTGGTGCAAGATAATTATGGTAATTTTTATATGTTGAGATTTTATGAGATCTCTATATAATAAAAAATCTTGCCATGAATTTTTAGTTGCCTCAAACCTACCTCAAGTGGTATTTTAATGACCACATATCTTAAAGGAACAAATTTAAAAATATAGGTCTCTTGTATCACATGCCCATGCATGGAGGATAGCTACTTGATGCAATTTCGTCACCTATTCAACACAAGCTTGAGCACAAAAGAGGAAGCAATAAAAAATGTAATAGGCACTAATTTTTTCTCTGGCACCCACATCAATGATAATACATTACTAAACATTTTCCTCAAATACTTTTTAATAGTGTTTTGGGTAGAGAAATGAAACTAGTACACAATAAAATCCATAAAGGCCCATCTGAAGCCATATGCGAAGATGGATGTGAAGGATATTGACATGGAACTATAAGATGGTAGTCTAGTCGAAATATTTGACATTATCGCTACCCATAAGAGTGAGAAACTCAAGAAAGCCATCAATATATTTCAGGAAGGAGTGGAAAGAGGAAATATGCATACTGTTAACTACTACATAAGTGTTGAAAGTGTTATCTTGTCCCCTGAACAGAAGGGCATTTGAAGTGGATTATGGTTTGTGTTTTCTTATTCATCACAAACCATAATTGGTTGGGTAATGTTTCACAAACTTGCATGGCATTTTGCATCATTACCCTATAAGGTACTTATTTGATCATTTTCCTAAGCCAATATAATGGACACTACTCCCTTGGTAGCTACTTATCTATAAAAAGAAAATGTGGACAAGGCTTATATTCATTTTTATTATAATATTATAATATAACCAAAAATTAAGATAATAGAATTAATGATTTATAATTTTAGACATATAGAATGCATCCTTGTATTATCATTATCCTCATACCATATTTATAAAACAATTTTAATTTTAACATTAATCTTTTGAATATGCTAAACATATACTTAAAACAACATTATCAATCTCATATTAAAAAATTAAACAAAATTAATTTATCTACAAATTAAAACTCCTATAATTTTAACAAGTAAACTTGATACATTAAATAATAATACAATATTAACTTCAATTTTAATAATTGAATATTAATTATTAATAAAAATAATTTAAAAATTAAACTCAATATATTATAAATTAATATTATTTGAATAGAAATTATAACAAAATTAATAAAAACTAGAATTGCTAGTTAAAATTTAAGTAAAAAATTATAAATTTAATTAATTATAATTAGCACGCCCTTTGTATGTAAGACTTGTACAATAACGATAATAATAAGTAGTTTTATTAAACTGTAAGAAAAAAGATATGAAAAAGAGAGTCTTTCCACGTGGTCTCTTTTTTGTTTTATTTAATCGACCACAACAATTTTAGCTTTAAGAATCTTAGGCGAATTTGGCTTGAATGAAATCCACAAGTTCTTGGGTGATGCGGAAGGCCTTGCTCAATACGGAATCGGGGAGAGGGGGATCCGCTGCAAACAGAGAATTGACGATTGTCTGAACTCCAGGAAACTGGCTGCTCAATCCAGCTATGGCCACTGCATTTTCGTGCCCCACATTCTGCTGGAAATGCACCAGTGCCTTTGGAAACACAAACACATCACCCTTCTCCAACGTTTTGCTGAAAAACTTGTTGTTCGTGTCAATAAAACCCACAAGAAGCTCGCCTTCCAGTAAAACAAGAACTTCAGTGGCTCTTGGGTGTGTGTGAGGAGGATTTATTCCACCCACTGCGAAATCGATGCGGGCCAGCGATATTCCCAACGTATTGAGGCCTGGTATCTGATTAACATTTGCCGCTGTTACGTTGGAGCCGACTGCATTGTCTGTGTTCCCTGGCTGCCCAAGCCCCCAGAAGAAGAAGTCGTCTGCTGAAACTGACATTGGGTCTTTGCAAACGAACCCGTTCACCAGAACTGTTTTAAGCAATTTGTTAGCAAGTCCTCTAATAAGAATATCATATCACGGTACTCTATAAAGTTACGTACTCACCTTTGCTATTCATCTCGGCAACGCAGAAATCTTGCAGTGGATCGGGATCGGCTGCCATGACTTTGTCGCTGTAACAACATATCAACAGAAAAGTTCCCAACGTGAAGTAAACCATGCCGTTAGCCATTGTACTAGAGAGACAGAAGAAGCAGAAAGAAGAGCTCAGGATATGAATGTGTAATTGAATTGTGTATTACAATGCTTTATATAGATGAAACATTAACTACTGTGCATTGAATAATTCATACTTTTTTTATTATTTTTATTGGATTAAGGACTAATTCATGTTGACGCAGTCCTTTAATTATGTCGGAGTGACAACGTAACTCACCTGCTATCGTAGACGTTTTCTTGCCATTCTTTTAATATTATTGATATTCTCTCCATTCTCCTAATAATGCGGAATTGCTAGACTAGATTGGAAGGTTCGGGTCTTTAAAAAGGAAAGAATATATAGATTATTCTCAACCGCCAGAGAAATGGCGAGAGACAAAAATTTATTTCCTCCCATGTTAACTGATTTTGGAGTTGGTTGTTGATAGAAATATTGTTGATATTCGGTATTTTATCTTTTTGAAAACCTTTTTATATTAGGTCAGATAATCTCTGTTTTAATATAAAAGTATATGGTGTGTTGTAAGGTTGAAAATAAATAAGATTGTGGAATTAGATTAATATTTATAGTTTATAATATTAAGGATCAATATTAATTATATAATTTAGTTTATAATTATTGATGTGAGAATTAAAATAAATAAATGATAAAATGAGTTGTAAAATTTGTGAAGATCATGTTATCATTTTAAAGGATGAACTTAGTGTGTAAGGTAGATTTATCATAGTCTTTATGAAGACAAAGAGTAAATTGATAATTTATATCTCAACTACTAAAAAAGCCTAAATCCAAAAGACTTGTCGAAATAGATCATTGAGTTAAGAAATATTTTGAGTTCAAATTGATAAAACATGTGAAGCATATGAAGTATGTCACACTGAAGTTCAAAGGGCATGTTTCCTTGTGGTGGGATTCAATGAAGAAGAACTATCTACATAGGGTAAAAAAGAAAGATCTCATTACGGGGTCAGATTGTGATAAATCTCAAGAATTGATTTATGCAAACCAACTACTTAGTAGATGTGCTTAAGAAGCTCAAAAAATAATGTGTACGAGAGTCATCTATGAATCATGATAGAACACTAAAGATTTTAAATAACTCAATATTCACACCATTCATGTGGAAGATGATAGAAAAAAATGTCCAAGAATAAAATTATTTTGTGCACCTCAATTTAAGAGTGTTTTTTCTTGTCAATTCATTCTTTAGAAGAAGTCCTTTAGTTTGTGCTAAAAATAGAGTAGAATATTTCATGTAACAACAAGGAATTCACAACAAACAAAAAAGTAGAAAATAAAAAACTATTAGAGGAATTAAATTGTAGACTCCAATGTCTTGCAAAAATCTCAAAGAATGAGTAGAATTTCTTGAACACCTTCTTCATTTTGGATCTATAATTTTGGAGGCTTGGGATATTAGTCTTGTCTTTATAATTTGGAAAATTTAGCTTGAAAATAAATATTTGAATTTTCCAAGGTTATTGAAGCCTTATTAGATGTATTTCGAATAGATTGTGGACTTACTAAAATAAAAGTTGGTGACTAACTATTCTATTGATGAATTTTTAACTTCTTCGGATATTATATTTTGATAATTTGGTTATCTCCACTCTTTCTCTCACTAGGATGAAACGTTTTCATCAGGTGAATGGAGTAGGTAAATGGTCTCCATTAGATTTTTCAAAAAATAATAGTAATGGTTCTTCACATAATAGCACATAATAGTTCTTTTGTTACTGGATTGGTGGATTTGGGTTAGATAATGTCAGTTTAGTTTATTTTTTCTTCTACTATGGGGTTTAGCACCAATAATAAAATGAAGGCTCAATATATCTTTGTAGATCTATAGAAAGATTATGAATTAGTTTAGAGGAATAATCTTCTTGGAGGTTGGCATATTTTGTGGTGCATATTCGATATCTTTCATGAAAATTTGATTCTATTTTATTTTGTTCCAAACTTTTAGCTAAATAAACCTCTAATATTAATCACAACATAACACATTCATCTTCAGAATCTTAGGAAAATTTAGGATGAATGCATTTCACAACTTTTTAAAGCCTATGACATTGTTCATGTTTCTTGTTGAGTGGAAGAAGTCTCCTAAATCTACCTTTGGGTCTTTGCAAAAAACTCTACAAAGACTGATTCATCTTGAATCCACATAGTTTATCGATTCTTGTAATATTACTAGCACTTACAGTCGAGCGAGCTACAAGGAATACGCCGATAGTATTATATAATTACCTGAACATTATTGACATTGTCTTTGCAGAAGTTTTTCTCTTGAATATAGGGGTACATAATTGTAGATGCCAAAATATGCAAATGGTTAGTAAACTCACAAACCAACATGACAGAAGTAAACATCCTTATGAAATATTGCATTTAGTTAAACATGCTAAATAAGACATTGAAACAACAAGGAAAACTAAATAAAGCATATAAAACATGAATGCAAATCTATTCCATAGCAGATTGGTGCTATCCTTTGTGTAGAAGGCAGCCCTTTCCCAACCTTGATAAGCAAGATGAGATGATAAAATGCTATGATGAAGAGAAAAATTAGTTCTCACTTGTAGAGAGTAACTTTGCATAAAATGTGTTGTGTGTTTGAAGGAGAGAAGCCTTCAATTTATAGTTGAGTTTGAAGAGAGGGGAGGCCAAATTGAAGAATGTGGGACTAAAACCCAACAAATAGGAGAGAGCCACTTGTCACAATGTGATTGGCCCATGCTTGTGCAAGTTTTGGCCAATGTGCCCATTTCAAATTTGAAAATAGCAATAAATGCATGTAGTTGAGAGATTTGGGGGGAATTTTGGTTGAACAAAAAATTCAGACAAGGGGAGTTAATGAGGGCATATTCCTTGGGAATATGCCTTGTGAGGAAAATAGGTGTTTTAATAAATCAAATTTAATGATTTATTGTGCAAGTGGATTGGACATGGGTTAGTCTTAGCATTAATCATAGATTTGACTAATTAAGCTAGTGATTAGGTGGTGTGACATTTGATTTGCATTTTTGTATTTGTTTTAAATCAAATGAGAGGAAAATGAATGTTAATCATTTAATTAAATATATGTGATTTAATTAAATCAAGAGACCTTAGGAGATAAAAAGTGATTTATTTAATTAAACCTTATTTGTTTAATTGATGGATGAAATATGATTAATCAATGGTGTTAATCAATAATGTTGATTTCGCATGTCTACAATAATAAGGAGGAGGTGGATAAAAGAAAAGTAAATCTAAGGAAATTTGTTTTCAAATGCACTTTTTGAACTAACTAATTTCAACTTTTCATCAATTCTTTGAAAAATGCAAAAACAGGAAATTCTAATTGCCATGAAATACAAGAAATGCTAGTTTCCATGAAATTTCTTTGTTGCATACCAGTGACCCCTGAACTAAAACATACAATTCAGAGTAATTATCTTAACTACACAAATTCCAACACTTGGGATATTAACTAAACTAAAACATGGCTTATCAATATCTAGTTGATTACCAATATTATTATATTTGTAGACATGCAAATTGACATCATGCATCTAATGTTCTTCATTTAATTAAATAAATCAAATTTATTTAATTAAATTTCTAATGTTCCTCATTTAATTAAATAAATCACAGTTATTTAATTAAATTCCTAATGTTCTTCATTTAATTGAATAAATCAAACTTTATTTAATTAAATTACTAATTTTCACATTCCTCTCATTTTGATTTAGATAAACCCAAAAAATCTAAATAAAGTGTCATATCAAGTAACCTCCATCTAAGTTAATCAAACCCTGATTAACTCCTAACATTAATCCTCTTTTCTCTAGCTTTTGTAACTTGCACATGAAATTCATTTTAATTGATTATCTAATTATCTGTATTTTCCCTCACAAGGCATATTCCCAAGGAATATTCCCTCATTAAATCCATTTGTTTGACTTTCTTGCCCAAATAAATTCCCCCCACCAAATCTCTCAACCATATGCATTTGAAGCTTTTTTTCAAATTTCAAACCCACCTAATTGCATTTACTTGCACATTCTCCAAAATGTGCTCATTCCTCCTCCAATCACATGTGGACAAGTGGCCTTCTATCATTTGTTGGTCTTTTGTCCCACATTCATCCAAATCCTTCAATCTTCCAACTTTTTGTAGACACGTAGAATATACATGCATCTTTAACCCGAATTCACTAATTTCATTTCACTAACCATTTTAATCATCTTCATTTGATTAAAATTCATTATTTTCCCTCTTTAATTAAATAAAATCATGTTTTATTTGATTAAATCCTGTCTACGGTTATCATTTAGTCCTCCTCAATCATTTATGACACAAGGTAAGGGTCTCTTTTCCTCATTACCTGCTTTGTTCCATGAATAATATTATTGAGGAATTTAGAAAAAACCTTAAGAAGAATCTGGTCCTGCATGCTTACCTTATGCATCTTATCCATGATCACTTTAAAAATATCCTAGCCATGTCTAACCCTCTTTCGATCTCGGCCTCAAAAGGTTATGATACTGAGTCTAGCTCGTCTGAGGGAAAAGAGGACTCGGACCCTGAGTGGGCTGAGGAAGACACTCCCCCTCCCAATAAGAAAAAGAAGAATACCCCTCTGGCTAAACCCTTGAATAAAAAAGCTAGCCTTGTGAAAAACCCTCTTGGTACTTCTCAGGTGGAGAAAGAAAGGACGAAGGAGCCCCCTATTAATAAGTGGGTTTTCTATTCGAGGGATTCTTTCAACGAGAACTCTGTTGACCCCAAAGATAAGGAGGAATCCTTAGCCTCTTTTCATACCACTGACAGAGAGAAAAGACCTAATTCCCTTGGTGACCTTAACCCGGATGACCAGTATTTCAAGCCAAATAAGGAATTTCCTAAACATATTATGGCAATGGCTACAAATGGTGTGGTTGACTATTTCAAAATATTAAAATGGGATTTCCATGAGATAAAGGACATCAATTTGAAAAATAGGGCACTCACTACAAGATGGAGGTGTTGGAAGCTAAAGTGGCTTGTCATAATTCTGCTGAGGTCTTATGGACTATGGAAGAGAAGATGGCAATGGTTGAATGCTTTCAAAGAGTGATTGAACTCATAGAAATTTTGAAGAAGGACAATAAGAACAAGGTCAAGTACCTGAAAAAGAAAATTGGTAAGATTAGGGATACAATGAAAACCATCATTGAGCACAATCACAAAATTGTCAAACATAAGGCCACTATCCTGAGTGCTTTGGTGGAGAAAATGGAAAACACCCAATAGGGGTCGCTGATTGTGGATCTTGATGTTGATAAGAATAAAAGTAAGCAGGAGGATTCTGGCCCTTCGAAGAGAACAAGAGCCAACCTGAAGATAAAAGTGGATTCTTCGCCTCTTGAGACTTAGGACCTGAAGAAGGTGACCCGGGATATGTGAAACCTCGAAGCTGAAGTTGCTGAGATTTTAAAGTCTCTTGGTTAGTTTAGGTTGTGTTTTTTGTTGCTAGTTTCTTGCTGACTTTTTGCTAGCTTTTGGTTGGTGGCTACTGTCCTTTTTTGCTTTGTGTTGTCTTGCAACCTTCCTATTTTTGGGTACTCTGATGGATTATCTTTTTATGGCTTGTAAAATTTGTGGTTTCGGGTCCCTGTAAAACCCGTTTTTACCTTTATCAAAAAATAATCTCTATCTAAAATTAATCAAATCATGATTAAAACTAGTTCTAATCCATGTCACATCCTCTAGATAATCCCACTTGCACAATAAATCATTTATTTTCCCCACAAGGCATATTCCCAAGGAATATTCCCTCATTAACTCCATTTGTTTGAATTTTAGTTCCAAACAAATTTCCCCTCCAAAACTCTCAACCATATGCATTTCATGCTATTTTCAAATTTTAAACTCACCTAATAAGCATTTACTTGCACAAAGATTAAAATGTGCTCAAGCCTCTTCCATTCACATCTTGACAAGTGGCATGTATCCATTGGTTGAGGATTGATCCCACATTCATCCACTTGGCCTCTTCTTCTCTCAATCTCATCTATAAATTCAAGGCTTCTCTTCTCATTTTTCATCCACAATTTGAGCATTCTTACTATAGGTTTTTGAGTTCATTCTTATCATCTTGCATCTTTGGTTTATCATCACTCTGTGGATTATCAAGGATTGGAAAAGGGCTCCTTTACATATCAAAGATGCACCAATACACTATGGAATAGGTATGAACTATGCTTCTTTTCATGCTTTCATTTGGTTTACTTGATCTTTTGATTTCATTATGAAGCTTATTATAGTATTTCATAGAGATGTTTAATTAGATTTTCTTTACTAACTATACTAATGTGTGGGATAGTTTAAGTTTGTTTGCAAATTTTTAACATCTACATTATGGCACTAGAAGGAGGGCTCTCTATTCCTATTTTTTTTACGTTAAATGCATTACACAGGAATACAAAGTCTTTATTTATGTCCTTAATCGGTTTGAATGCATTAAAATGGAATAGAAAGTATTTATTTCTAATCATAATCAATTTGCAGAATACCTTTTTTATAATATCAAAGGATTTGTTTAAGGCCTATACAATTAGTCAATGCGTTTAAATTATGAATATAAAGAAGCTTGGCCTTGTATGCTTGAGATCTTTTTCTTTTTTCTTCATAATTTCTTTTGCAGGATTCAAACCCCAGCTATGGGGGATCAAACTTCTAAAGAGAACATTGTTAAATGCTCAGTCACAAACAACATAATGAAAAAGTTTTGTATTGATGTGGTTTTGAATAATAGACCAGTCTTTTGAAATATTTAACTGTGATCCTTTATTGGTATGCATTTATGTTCATGATTTCTTTATGGAAGTGCATTCATGGGCGAATTTGATAAAAATTTGATAGCTACAAGATTTGCTTGAAGATTTGGTATAGTAGATGTCTGCTTGTATTAAATATCATCTGTTGATTATTGAATTAACAAGCTTAACAGGGAGGGAGGCTGAGGGAATGCGAAACTGAAATATATCCCACTGCCTGTTGCCTTTCAACTTTGATATTTGATTTAAGTTAAATATATTTTAGTATGCACGGGTAAATTTTTCTCTTAATTCAGTCTGATAGACTTTGATATGAGTCAATTCCAAACATAAAGTTTCAGATCTTTGTTGGATTTCCATTTTAAAGACATGGTATGGACATTTTGTGCAAGGAAATAAGTACCTAGTTGTGAAGAAAATTATTAGGATTTGTTTTTATGTGAGCTAAGATTGCCAAATGATCTTAAATTCCCTACCCACTTTCCATTTCATTTCAATTTATGTCATTACATTATTTTTTAAGTTGTGTCCTTTGTTGACATTTCAAAATATAAGATTTGTATATGTAGTCATGGGCTAGGTGAGCATGAGATTTGACACCACTAGGTCATGGTAGGTTTTTTATCTCTGTTTTACTGCCACATCCTTCATGTCCACCAACCTTGCTTGAAATCACCTATTTTTGTTGTTGCGTTGGGTTCTTAAATCACATAGATTTTGAAATGTGCATCCAAAATGCTCGGTGGACGTTGCCAAAATAATTAATCGACCACTAGTAGATCACTCCTAACCTAGGATGCAAATCTTATGTCCAAAATATTCTTAGGTACGGTGTACAAGCGCTCCGAGCTCTAGGGAATACAGTCAAAGCTCTCTTCAATTGATCTGCACCTTTAAGATTTAGAAACACATGCAACTGTAGTGAACACCGCATGCATTTTCTACCCTGCTGATTGCACACAGTTGGAAGAACCCTACACACCATGTTCAACGTCAGCAAAATCTTTAAAAAAAACCACTCTCGACATTGTTGTTGGGAAGATCGAATGAAACTTAGCTACTTTCCTACATATATGATGAAATGATGGCGCCTTGACATAGAATGGATGCTTCGATGTGATTGAATTGATCTCCCTCAAATCTGTCTTCATTCACTCGCCTGCGATAAAATCTATCATCATTCACTCTCTTCACCTACCTTGTTTCTTGTTGATCACTTGTTTTCATAGTACACTGCATAAATCAGAGCGAGTGTAACAAAGGAAATGCACTTCCCTAGGAGATGTGTTTCGACTCTCGAAGCACTCGAAAGTAATGTGAGAGAAAAGCAAAAAAAAATATCCTGACGTGTTACAGTACAGTCTTCACGTAGGAAATCTTTTACCACTAGGATATGTAAATATGACTTTCTTGTATAGCTCACCATGTGCAATGTGGTAGATTGTGATAGATTCAGACAGAAAACATAGAAGAGATGGGAATGATTTCTTTTTTTTATCATTTGATGGATGAGATAGTCTTGGGCTTGGATCATTGAAGAGGATGGTTCCCCATAGCCCATGCCTTGATATTGATATAGTTCTTTGTTCCCCTTGATTATGAGTCTTAACCATGTTTTCTTTGTTATCTAGCTATTCTTCTTACTATAGCTAAGTTGAGCTCTCATCGATGTATCTATTTTCATATTTCACCCAATTTGGAAAGATCCCTTTTTATCCTTAGTATAACCTATTTTACATAGTCAATATTTTAATCAGCAATAGGGGAACCATGTAGTCCAAATCACGTTATTTTATGTTTGAGTCTCAGTTGAACCCCTTAGTGCTAGACTCGGCCGACAGTACAGAAAGTGAGTCTCAATTGAACTCCTCAGTGCTGGATTCTAAGTCAAAGAAGGTAGAAGATTATTCTATTATTAGATCTAATATAACATACAAGAAAATATTGATGTTGCTCGACCAAAAAATGTGAAGGAAGCATATCCCGCTATGAATAATGCTTCATGCATTCAATATTCTTGCATTCATTTAAACGAGATCAACTTTGCCTGATAGTCAATGAAAATAAATACTTGAAAATCAACTTTGCATTTGCTTGATTATTTCTGAAGCCTTTCAATCAATCCATTTTAGTATGTTCTACCACAAAGTTGTAGTCATTATTGTCACTGTCATATCCAACTTTCTAGATTTGATAGTGAATATCAAAGATTGTTATTAATGGATGACATCAACATGGTAATAGTGAATATCAAAGATTGTTTTTAATGGATGACATCAACATGGTAGGTACAAAATGAAAAATATGCTTACAACAATATTAATGTTGAAATGGACACTGATTTGATTTGACTTGTCAGTGAGGACTCACAGACTAAATCCTTTTGAATTTTTTCTCCAGTGGAGGCATCTTCTTAACTAGCATCACTTATTTATTCCTGTAGGCTAAGTGAAAGGGAATCGAGACATTACTTGTCTCAAAAATTAAATCTTACTTGACAACAATCTTAGTTATCTACATTCAATTAGTGTAAATCTGGATCAGGGGGATCTAATCAATATCATAACCAGGGGGTCTAAGATTGATATGATGGGATTTTAATATTGCAATTTGGTTGTCATCCTTTACATCTAGAAAAGAAAAAGAAACATCTTTTATTTGAATTTAAATAAATTTGTTGATCAATGATTGATTTTAGTTTTGCGAACTTAAAGTTGTTGGGTGCAGATTGCTAAGGTGGAGTGTATCAATCAGTTCTTCATGCTTAAATTTGATCTACTTCTCATCAAGGTGGATAAATCTAGATAGATTTGAGTTCAAGCATTGGGAATTTGGACATGAAAAAAGTATTTTTTAATGCTTGTTGTTATAATCTAGGGCTTCCATTTTCTGCTCTCATTTTTTGTTTTAGTCCTCATTTATTTTTGACGTTTAAAATTAACCATTGATTTGACATTTTCAAATTGGCTAAAATTTTAACCTTAGAAAAACTTACTAGAATTTCAATTTTCTCTAAAAAATTGAACAGTCAACTCCACACTTCGATTTCGGGGCTTTAAAAAGTACTTAATTTTTCCTTTGGAAATTAAAATGAACATATGAATTTAGTGTTTTGTAATATTTTTCACAAAGTAATATCATCGAAAAGACGTATGCACTTCTCTTGCACCTCATGACGATCTTGAGAATCAAAATTCTTTTTCTGATATTAGGTTGTTAAAAAGATTACCTCCACATTTCAATTTGGGATTAAAAAATTGAACAAAACTTGCGAGTGTGAGTGGCACATATTGCATGTGTTCTCTCTTTGTTTCTCCACAAATATCGATCGAACTACAGATATGTTTCCTCGCTTTTGTTTATCTTAGAGGGCCGACCTAGGGGGAAAAAGTAATCACCTAAGGGAATGACCCAATCGGTAACATGCTAAAGACAAGCGACTTCCAACCGGTATATAAGTGTGGGTTCTCGAGGAAAGTTTGAGAATCATGATGATCATTCCAGCAAGAAGGGCAGCAATGGTCTCTTTCTGCATGGATGTTCCCTCACGAATGGAATTCCCACATTAAAACCCCTTGTTTAGAAAGGAAAAAATCCTAATCTATTTGTTGGTGCAAGAATAGCCGTTCTGAAGCCACCCCACATTCTTACGAATTTTAGTAGAGATGAGAAGTATTCCATAGGAGATTCATGGGTAATGATGCTTGGCTGACCTAAGAAGTGTGTGTCATGGAGGGGAGCTAGTGTGGTCAAGCATGTAATAATCCGCTAAGAGTAAGCGTAGCTGGATTTATCTAAGTGGGAACCCAACAAATACTATCTTTTCAACCTAGGATTGTGCATGTTATTGGAATAGAAAACACTTTCCTTGGATCTCAAAAAAATTGAAAATAAACATTCACAAGATCTTCAAAATTTCAAACCCTTTAGGGAAGCAAATACCTTTGATGAATTCAAGTGCCCTTGCTTTCCCTAGGCACTTCATGCTTATAGGCATCTAAGTACTTGGGTTTTATCATAATTATTTTTCACTAAAGTCAACATTAGGAAACTTTTAACTTAATTTCCTCAATTCTCCACATAATGGACTTTGTGGGATGAGAAGAAATTAGGACATCGGATATCTAGTTTGAAACTTTAATCAAAGAATTGTTTGTGGTAAAAAGAACTCATTAAGAAAAGTTAAGAGACAATTGGACCCCACACATGTGTTCTTCCAAATGATTTCCCACAAAATCAAAATCCAAAAACCCAAGCTCAAAAGTCTTAGTCCAAAAGCTCATGAGGAGTGTCTTGAAAGACTTCTTGAAGTTAGAGAAAATTTGGTTTACAATTTTTAGAAGAAAGTCTGAAGGAACAATCCTAACTTGTATGAGTTTTATTACCAACAAAATCCAAGTCTCTTCCAAAGGTTTTCATTTCTCACATAGGAAGTATTGCATGTTCTTCAAAACCGAGGTCTTGTAAAAAGGAGTTTTATCTGGGTTTAAATATAGGATCAAAATCAATCACTCTCATTCATCCTTCAAGCATCAAACTCAAATCATCTCACCAACAATTCTTGAAAATATTGTAAACATCATCCATACTAGACTTTTGGGAAATAAAAATCATCTTGTTTGGTCAGATATAAGTGGATGAATCCTTCTACACATATTTGATCAAAATATCAAATCCTTGTGAAAAAATTTACCCCTTGATAAAATCCAACATCTTGGGGTCTAGGAGTTCATTATCCAAAATCATCTTATTTGACTAGGGGCATCTTGATGAATCCTTCTTTACACCTTTAGTCAAATTATCATCTTGTGTGCGAATCTACTCTAGGACAACATCCAACCTCTTAGAGTTTATTTCACTATCCAAATCAATCCAGAATAAAACCCTAAAGTGTAGTATCACCTCCAAGATTTCTCAAGAGTTGAATCATCAACACTATCCATCCTCTATGTATCTTATCTCCATCATTTGATCCTTAAAGAAAACTTGGTTTCTCTTCTTTGAGCCTAAAGTTTAGACCAATCTAAGGTGTCAGAGGTTCATCTCTTACATTCTTGAAAATTGATCCTTATTTTATGGTTCAAACTCAATCTCAATACAAGAAAAACATGGAGCAAAACAAACAAACATGCACTTTGAGTGATCTAAGTCAAACTGAAACATAATTCAACACTATGATATCCATTGAACTCCCAATCAATCCTCCTTAGATACTTCAAAATCCTCAAGAGGAAGGTCAAGTGGAAGACATCGCCAACAACATCTTAGGGATGACACAAGATCAAATGCTTGAGATGGTCCAAAATCTTGAAAATCATAGAGTTGTTAATTCCATGATGAGGTTTTATCCCTCCCAATATATGCTCGGATTAGAAAAAGAAGGGGATAAACTCCCTTCAACCTATGATGTAAGCACCCTTGTAGAGATACCTCTTGGGATCATGCCTTCGATCCCACCCATACCTCCATGTCAAAACATCACCCAAAGTATCCCATAGATCACATCATCCATTGCTCCAACTCTTCCAATCATTAGCAAGAGAAGCTCATTGCTTCATGCCCTTCAAGCACATCCCCTTGTAAATAATCAAGAGTTGGATGCAAACACCATATTGTGCCAATCCATCCCAATAAATCCATTACACCCATATGTTTAGCTCACATTTCATAATCATACCAATTCATCATCCTTTCATGCAACACTAGTTGGTCTGCTCGACATGAAAACCGCTCTCCCTATGACCTCACAAGGAGAATGTGATTTATTTGGAGTCGGGGGAGTCTTTGATCCTTCATCATCATCCCTTCAAGAGAATGCATCACTAATCTTCCCACCATTTCCACCTCTAACACTTACATCCACATCACCCCTTGGGTTGGGTCTTCCTCCTTTACCCACCATCAATCAATCAAATCAAAGCAATCCCCTATCATGAATCAAAACATCATGCCATCGATATCACAACAATAGATGGAAACCATCCAAATGACCCCAACAATCAATACATCCACTGTTCCCCAAGTCTCTCAAAGCATTGTTTCTCAAGGACCAAGCATCTCAATCACACCATCCACAACTCAAACCCTGATCATCAACACAACCGTTCCGCTCACTACAATGGTCAACACCATTCCCAATCCACCGCCACCACCGCCAAAAGACAACATGGAAAATTCATTTAGTATCATGTTGCAATCTACTCGACAAGTTGCCTATCAAAAGGTGCTCCAAAATCAACAAGCTGCCCAACTAGCTACTCAACAAGCGCAAGCACAATTAGTGACACAACAAATGCAACAGGCACAACAAGCCACCGAAGAAGCTCAAGTCGCCCAAGTTGCACAACTCAAGTCGCTCAAGCCACCCAAGTTGCACAAGCAGCTCAAGTCGCTCAAGCCTCAAAGCCACACAAGATGCTCAAATTGCACAAGCAATCCAATAAGTGCATTCTCAAGCCCAAGCCCAATATCAAGCTCAACAAGCGCAAACGCAAGCACAATACCAGGTATAATTGCAAGTAGTCTAGCAAGAAGCATATCAACATGCCTTGCAATATTATCAAGCACAACATCAAGCGGCTCAACAACAAGCCCAACAACAAGCTTTGTTAGCACAACAACAGTATGACCAACAACAAGCCTTGTTGGCATAGAAACAACACGACTGAAAATAAGCGTTGTTGGCTCAAAACAAAATGAAGGCATTACTCACTTAGAAAAGCTTGCAACAAACTCACACCAACATCCCACCTATCGATTCAACACCTCAAAACATGTTCACCCCACCTCTTGATCTGTAAGGCGATGTGACAACACAAATCAGACTGCTCTCACAGGAAGTGCTTGGTCTTCAATGAGGAAAAACAATAAGGACACCCAAAAATTTGTGTCCCTATCATTTTGACAGGAGCTTAGGAATGGTACCATTCCCGAAGTGATTCAAAATCCAGAAATTTGACAAATATTGTGGCATAGGGAACCCTAAAGATCACATCAAGGAGTTCTAGGTACATTATATGGAAGTCACATACAATGAAACATATCTAATGCAGTTATTTGCTTGAAGCTTGGTCGGTCTTGCTATGGAGTGGTTCTCTCATCTGCCTATTGGCATCAGAATATTCCAAGAAATCAAAGATGCATTCCTCTAGAATTATGCATTCAACATTGGCATGGATGTTAGTTTAGAGGAACTTTCGGTGCTCAAATAGGGAAAGGGGGAATCATTCACCTCCTTCCTCCAATGATGGCGATCCAAGGACAATCGGAGCAAGTAGATCATGCCAAATGAATAAAAAATCTACACTATCATTGCTAATATGGACAAGACCTTGGAATTATATATGAAGATGCAATGCATCACCACATACCACCAATTAATCCCAAAGGCACTTAGCATCGAAAGATCCATTATTACACAAGGGGACATGCCTACCTATCCTCAACATCAAGACAGTCACCCATCTACAAGTTACAATGAGAAACCTCACACATGGGTGAAGAACAAGAATTTCTCCGATGATGGAGTGGTCGAGGCCAAGGTCATCATCAGTTATCCAAAGAAAAATAATCAAACACATCATCAACCGCAAAACAATAATCGTAATAACATGCAAGCCAATGTGGTAAACCGGCAACCACCCTACAATCAAGTCAATAACTTGAATAATCAAGGAGGACCACCTCCACGAAACAAGTATCCCCCCAAGAGGAAATTCAAAGCCCTTGGGGAATCAATCGAATCCATCATGAAATAGTTGATCAATGAGAACCTCATCAAGATCCCCATCTATGATAACTACCAAGAGCCCTTGGTGAAACCACCCTGGTACAATGAAAATTTATTTTGTGATTATCATAAGCTCAAGGGGCATACAACCACCAACTACATGAAATTGGAAAATGTCATCCAAGATCTCATCGATGATAGAATCATAAATGTTGAGCAACCAACCGGTAATCAAGATCTGAAAATATACACCAATCTGATGCCCAATCACAACCAAGGGACCAACAAAGGGAAGAAAAAGTATGGAAATATAAACCATGTGTACAACAGAGTTGTCGCCTCCCTAGATGAATTGGTCACTATTGTTAGCATCAAAGGAGTCAATGTTGATTGTGGAGTCACCACATGCAGAGGCAAGGTCACCATTGTTGGAGCACCACAACCAAATAAGACCCCTACTTCCAATAAAAAATCCATCCCTAATGGTTACAACATCTTGACCAGTTAAAAAAACCCCTGCTCAGATCTTCATCATGGAGTTACTAAAGATTTTAGCTACCCACAGAGAAAGCCTTGAAGAAGCATTGGCCTCATCTACCATCTCTGCCAACCTTGATACAGAGAAATTCCAAGCTATGGTCGGTAACATCACCACTCCGAACCTCCTCACATTTTTTGATCAAAAATTCCCCGCCCAGCCATCTCATAACCATGTGCTCCACCTTGAAGTCTAGGTTGACAAAAATAAGGTCAAAAGGGTCTTGGTGGATGGGGGTGTAGGCCTCTAAAAAATTTCACTTAAGCTTATCAAGAATTTGGGAATCTCTGAAGATTCCATTGAAAAAGGTAAGGGAATCACAATTAGGGCTTACGATGATCAAGAAAGAGTGTCTCAGAGCACTATTCAACTCCTTATTCAAGTAGGGCTCATTGTTATGGAAACTACCTATCAGTTTCTTGACCTTGACCTACCCTATAACATCCTTCAGGGGCACCCGTGGATCCATAGGATGCAAGCAGTTGCATTGAATTTCCACCAATCTGTCAAGTTTTCATACCAAAACCAAGAGGTCACAATCTACGGTGATCCTGAACTCTTCGCCTACTTGAAGAACCTGGAAGCCAAGTATTATAAAGTACCCCAAGTCCCAAAGAACAATGAAGGCCCCTCAAATCCATATATCGATCCATCCAACATAGCCTTCACAATTGGGACAAAGACACCCGCCATCCCCGACATATCTAACATCAAGTTTATAATCCAAGACTATTAACAAGTTTGAAAGAATTTTTTTCAGCCCATTGTTGAGAATCAAGGTAATTCTATCATAAACAATATAATTTACTTGTTCTGAAAATATTTAGTGGGCAACAGATGTTTGTTCTCTCTAATATGGGAAAAGGCTAGACCTATAAATCCTAGACAAATGGAGGACTATTGGAAGGATTTACAAAGATTTAAAGAACAACACAACAATATCAAATGGCTGCTCAGAGAAGACTTTAACACCTCTATGAACCCAATAGAAACTCTTTAGAGATTTTCTAGAAAGCCTCAATTAATGATGGACTTAAGACATTATGTCAGCCATGGCTCACTTGGATGTGGAACAAAAAGAAAGCCTATTCAACTAGTCCAATCGTTGCATTGAGAACCAATGCATATCAGTATTTTTAAATTTTCCCTAAGCCTAGAAATCGCCCACAATGGGTCCAAATTTTGCATCAAAATTAATTTATGATCTATGATGATTCAAATTTGAGCTTACAAGACTCTAGACCATTCTTCACAATGATCCTGTGCTCCACATGAGGACATGTCCAAAGAAAATTTTGGAAATTTCCTCATAAACAAAAATAGGACAACAATTTTTTTTAAGAAGCACAAGTGAAAAGTAAAGTAATAAAGGGGAAAAACAACAAAAGTATTTTGGAAAAAATAAGAAATCAATTGGTCTATATTCAAGGTCTCGAATATCGAAACAATAAGAAAGAAGGAAATCACCCTTTTCAAGGATTAACTATTGGAGAATGAGATGCATAGACCACAACTCTAGGATCAGTTTTTAATGAATAACCCAACTATTATAACTAAAACAAGCAACAAGTCATAAATGGTACCAAATTCTACTAAAGACATGAACCTGGCTGCATTTAGCTAACAACAACAGAATATTGTATCACATTCAAAACCTCCAACAACAAAAAAAATCATAGAAGTTGAATTCATAACCACAAATAAACCACATAAATATTATATACACTTAGGAAGAGATGTCCTTAGGCATTGACCTATTGGACATCTTGCATACACCTTGCCTCATTGAAAATGGAATTTCAAAATAACAACATAATTGTTTTAGAATGAAATCAAACATAGGAAAAAGTGATACAGTCAGCTAACAAGTTCCCAAAACCTTACCTCAAGACCTAATGGGAAGAGATGTCCTTATAAATTGACCTCTTGGACATCTCGCATTCACCCTGCCTCATTGAAAATGGAATGTCAAAATAACAACAAAATTGTTTTGGAATGAAATCAAACACAAAAAAAAAATGATTCGACTGGCTAACAGTTCCCAAAACCTTACCTCGAGCGGGAATGGGAAAAGTTTACAAAACAACTATTAGAAAACCCTACCAATGTAGGAATTGTTTTAAATGAGACAAACCATAACCAATCACGTTACATCTGCCACTTCAATCCATTCACAAAAAATGAAAAGCAGGTTTTCCACATTGTCTTTCACCATTTGGAGCAGATTTATAACCAATATTCATTGTGATGAAGCAGCTCTATAGAAGGTTGGCAACAAATTTTGGTTGTAATCAAGCAACTCTATAGAGGTTCAAGCGATAATGAGGTTGATTTACAAATTGCTGACAACAGGGTAAAAATTAGGGCTAAAAAACATTATTTTTATCTGTCATCCTCTGCTTTCTAGCAATCTTTTATGATGTCAGACGTATTACACAGCGTGAGACAACTTCCCAGGTGGAAGCTCACCCAAAATATAGCCTATCAGCTAAATAATATACTTTCCAACATGTTTCTCTTTTTTTTACATCGGAGTAACAACGTAAGCCTTCAAACAATAGTGAAACTAGACTAGTGCATATGTTTATTTGAATATGAAGCCACCTACTCCAATTTTTAAAAAACACAAGAATCTGAAAATACATATTTTCTCCATTCCTTGAGTATTGTTAAAAATTTATTTGTTTTCTATGTTGCTAAATAATGTGGAATTGTTGAACCTTATTGAATTAGTAAATAGATTAACCGGAACTATCAGAAATTTGCTAAAAGAGGAAAAATTATTACATATTATGTATTTAACTTAGTTATTTTGGAGTTGGACATTGACTAAGATGGTTGGTAATTTATTATATTTAAAGCTATAAATTTTATAATTTTCTTATTTTTCATATATATATATTATATTGACATAGGATATTAATTAAAAACTTATTAATAAATATATATGATATTGTATCAAAAATAAAAGTAAAGAAAATTATTAAATAAGGATTAATGTTTATATTTTATAATATTAAGGATGAACATTAACTCTTTAGCTTAGCTTACAAATATTAATGTGAGAATAAAAATATATAAAAGAGAGAATGGGTTGTAAATCCTATAAAAGTGGTGCTGTAATTTCAAAGGATAAATATACCATAAAATAAAAATTCACATAGAATTTATGAAGGAAGAATAAAAATGAGATTTGATCTCATTGCTACTAAAAGAGATTACATCCAAAATATTTGTTGGTCTATATGATTAATCTAAGGAAGTATTTTGATTTTAAATCCATATAGTACCCTAAACATATGAAGTATGTCATCATGAAGTTGAAAGAAAATGACTTTTACAGTGGGATTTAATCAATAGGAATATGAACATAGGGAGAAAATTGTAAACACCGAATTTCTGTAAAATTGCTCCAAACAAAGACCATTAGATTTTAGCTAGTTTAAAACAAGCAGATCCAACATTCTTATGAAATATTCAATCATATTTAAAATATGCAAACTAGATAAATAGAACAAAGATAGTTAAATGAAAGCATATGAAAACATGACCAAACTCTATTTCATAGCGGAAGTGGCACTCCTCATAGTGTAGAAAGGATGCCCTTTCCCACCCCCTGATAAGCAAGATTTCCAAAATAAAAGATGAAGATAAACTGTTGTGATGAAGAGAAAAATTAGTTCTCACATGTAGAGAGTAATTTTGCATGAAAATGTATTGTTCTCAAATTGTGTTGTGTTGTGTTGTAGTTGTTTTGGAGAAATGCTTTGCATTTTATAGATTCAAAGTTAGAAGATTGTGTGGGGTCAACCCATAATAGTGGTGTATAATTTAGATGAGGAAGGAAATTTATAAAAAATCTCACACATTCAAAATTTCATGTTTTTAAGGGTTCGTTCAAACTAGGGGGTTCACATGAACCCAAAAGAGGGGTTCGGTCGAACCCCTAGTTCGAGCGAACCCCCTTTTGCATGGTGGGTTCGCTCAAACCCTATGATGTCACGTTTATTCATAGAAACGAATGGAAAATTCAAAAAAAAGGGGGGTTCGAGCGAACCCCCCTTCGAACAAACCCCCCTTCACCCTTTCAAGCAAAGGGGGGTTCGCTAGAAGGGAGGTTCGCTCGAACCCCCATTTTTTTCCCTTCTCCCCCTCTTCCACCAAATTTAGCAGATTTATGCCCTTTGAAGTTCGGGTTGAGGATGAAAATGGAGGAGACTTCACAAACCCAACTGGAAGATGGTAGTCCTCAAAATGATCTATCCAACAAATTAAATTTTAATATGTTTTGGTTTTATTATGTATGTGTTTTTTTAGTTTTATTAAACATAGGTTTTTAACTGAAAATCAAGCTCTTTGTTTTGCACATGTGGAAAAATAGTAGATTATCAAAATAAAAATTTTAAAAATGCATTGAGGCTGGGTATTGATGTCCTTGATCCATTTTTTTAAAAAAATTGAATTTTGATTCATACAAAAAAAGTTATGTTGTATACAGTCCGCCTATGTCTGAATTGCAATTGGTTTGACTTTGAAACTTGATTAAGGAAACAATATTCAATAAAAAAAACTATGAGACCAAATGAAAGTGTTATATATCATAGTTACAAATCTAAATTTGAAAAAATTAGAATTTTATCCTTCATACAAAAAAATTTATGTTGTATATGGTGAGCGTCACTTTTTAAAAATGATGTTTTCTGAAAAAAACCAGTTTTCGTGGGAGATGGAAAAAAAGTGCAATTTGATTCCAAAAATTTTGAAAAAAATATTTTTAGAATCTACAAACAAAATGTGATGAGACTCTAGTTTGCATCATCTTCAAATTCCTCACGGTTTAGCCGCTATAGGTTCCCGAATATGAAGATTTAGTTAAAAATAATAATTGCAGTGTCCAGTTTGGCCAAAAATTGTAAACCACTATTGTGGGATCACCTAGTGATTTTGATGAATGTGGGATCATTCATAAGCCAATGACAAGATGCCACTTATCAAGATATGAGAGGATGAGGAATGTGCAAGTTTTGGCCAATCTGCCAATTTCAAATTTGAATTTTGTTGAAATGAAATGTTTAGGGGGGATGAAAGGTGCATTAAATGCCAACTTTGACTTGTGCAAGAGACATGTAAGAGCATTTAATGCTTTGTTGGAAGGGACAAGTCCTTTGGAGGGAAGATTCAAATTGACAGAATATTCCATCTTGATGCTTTTTTGAAAGTAATTAGAAGAATTAATAAATCAAAGAAATGATTTATTGGTGCAAGTGGGTGGGTTAGTTGAGAGTTTAGATTTGACTCAAGTTGAGTCAAAAGCTAGAGAATGGGTGATTATGATTAGAGGTTAATTAATATAGATTAATTAACTTGGAGGATTTTTAGAATTTTGATATTTGATTTAAATCATTTTGATTTATTGAATCAAATGAGAAGAACTTAAGGACTTAATGAAATAATTTGATTTATTTAATTAAGCATGAGGAAACTTAGGGAATTAATCAATAAATTGTTTTAATTGATTAATAGAAGAATTGGATGCATGATGTTAGTTTTGCATGTGTATATTTTTCCCCTCTTTGAAGAAATGTACTCATTGCATTGGTTCAAAGAATGATGCTGTCGACATCGAAATTAATTTTTATTTTTATTTTTTCGGATGCCCCAGTGGAAATAAGTACATTAGTACATTGCCCCCTCAAGATATTGAGCGAAAAGATTCGATTTGAGGTCGATCTCACGACAAAGAGGCTCAAAATGGATGTACGCATGGTTAGACTATATGATCTATATGATAATGATGATGTAAATGAGATGTTTGGAAGATGCTTAGAATAACAAATTTATATTATCCTAAACAACTTAAATGATTATGAAATGTATGTGAGATGGATGTGATGGATGATGTGTCCTATGATGATATGATGTTATTATGCAAGATGAGAGTACGGATGCCAGATGGATGCATTGCTAGCATGAAAGAGGATAGAAGAATGAGAGGGATCAACCCTTGAATCCAAGAAGATGTAGAAATTCAACAAGCCAACTTTATTAGCAATGATTATGAATGATGATGATGTATTGCTTATCCATGGATGGGAGAGATAAAGAGCATAACTTTCCTTATGTTTGATAACACACATAGGTGCGATGCATCAAGGTATTAAGAACCAAGATGGCGTTGCAACTAGTGTGATGGACTTTGACTTGTCAAACATATAGGAGTACTCTTGTTCACACTTGACAAACAAAACCTTATTCGGAATACAGTTCAGATATTCTAAACATCTCGGGCCAAAACATAAGAAGGGAAGCCTTCTTATGTGGTCAACAAGACACCTACAATATCCTTTCTACAAACAAAACAAAGTACGTATGACGAAGTTATTTTACAAGGGCATCGAACAAGCACAGCAGATAAAAAGATAATGATCATTACCCCATTCCTTTCTCTCTAAATCTTTTTGTTTAGACATCATCGAGAGGTCCTTGGAATGAGTGCAAAATAAGATAAGTCTAAAAAGACCAAGATAAAGTAAACAAACAAGCTAATTTTCTTTGTACTTCTAGCCATGGCTAAACTACTGTGGGGTACCTGATGCTTATGTCCATCGTGGGAAAGATTCATCCTAGGACATGTAGTGATCAAGGTTTTGGTGAGACTGATTTGGGTGATAAGTTATTGATACTTCGAGTTGACCAGCTTGTTTGCTTACTGACTTAGGCTTAAGACTCTAACGATTAGGTATTCACTTTGGAACCTGCTAAACTTGCTTCTGACTAACTCACCAAAGGGTGAAGGTGATGATCGATTTTATTATGAGCGGCGATTATTGTGGGTGAAAGCGAGATGAGACTGGTGCACCATTTTGGGGTTTTTCAAATATTTGGATGTTTTTGATGTTTTGAAATGTTTTGCAAATGTTTTGGTATTTTCGAGATTTATGAATGTTTTTGGATTTTGTGTCTCGGGGACCAATCAAGGATGGCCTTGCCTACATTTAAGCTCAGAGACAATGTAGTTCAGATGACAATTGACTTGACTAAATGAAAATATAGATGGGAAAATGGATTGCTAATGTGATAGACGCCTAAAGGACTGACCTAAAATGTCTCGGGGGATGATCAAAGATCAACCTTGCCTACGTTGAAGCTCAGAGACAATGTAGTTCGGACAAGATGGAAGACTGACAAGACTCAATGATGAATTTTTTGAAGATTTTCCAATATTTTAACATGTTTTTGGATTTTTGAATGATTTGGATGTTTTGAATTTTTGATGGATTTTCGAATGTTTTTGAATTTTTGATAGAGTTTTTTGAATGTTTTTGGTTTTTGCATGATTTTGATGATTTGGATATGGATGTGTGATGATATCAGTACTTTGTTTTGGGATTTTGTTGAAAACCAAGCTTAATGTTGATCGATTGGATTGAAGGATTCATAGTTTGACTAAGTGTGTTAAGTCAAACAAAAGTGATAATGCACTTGTAAATTCCAAGAAGTTGTGTTATCCTAGAATAAACTTGTACAGAAGAGGATGGTTTGAATAAGTGTGTTAAGTCAAACAAGTTGATGATGGATTGGATAACTTGACTAAGTGTGTTAAGTCAAATAAGATGATAATGCACTTGTAAATTCCAGGAAGTTGTGTTATCCTAGAGTAAAATCGTGCACAAGATGATAGTTTAACCAAGTGTGTTAAGTCAAACAAGGTGATAATGGATTGGATAACTTGACTAAGTGTGTTAAGTCAAATAAGATGATAATGCACTTGTAAATTCTGGGAAGTTGTGTTATCCTAGAGTAAACTCATGCACAAGAGGGTGGTTTGACTAAGTGTGTTAAGTCAAACAAGGTGATAATTGATTGGATTCGATTGATCAAGATTGATGAAGCTTGTTTTGGAACAAAATAGCTTTGATGATTTTGATGTGATGCTGAAGTACACATTAGATGCAACTAATATGGATTGCTTGGATTGATGTTTGATGAAATATAAAGCTTGATAAGGAACATCGTCTTGCTGTCAAAATATGCCATCGGCCAGAGATTTGGATTGATGCTCAAAAATGCTTTGACCAATTTGTTTTCATGTTTTCCAATGTTCAGATCACCACATAAGTTAGAGGATAGATCAAGATTTTTTCTCGAAGAAAGATGCAAATATCTACCCCCAATGTCTAGCAATGTATGGAATACCATGGGTGGATTCTTGGGTAGGTGTGTGGATGGATGGATATGGTAAGCATGCAAAGGATGTCGAGGACCATCTTGTGATAAGATAAGGGGTTTTGATAGTGGATGCTCATTTGGATAATGCTTCAAGGCCTAGATAATGTTGGATAGGATAGGATCAATAAAAATGACCCATGTCAAGATGTCTACCATAAGCAAGTGTAGAGTGTGCACCAAAATTCTTAAAAAGATCAAGATAATTTGGAGTATGGATGCACA
Organism: Sequoiadendron giganteum; assembly: GCA_007115665.2. Lineage (NCBI taxonomy): Eukaryota > Viridiplantae > Streptophyta > Pinopsida > Cupressales > Cupressaceae > Sequoiadendron > Sequoiadendron giganteum. Next base: position 347,550,541 of record CM021102.1, read on the forward strand.
TGGATGAAAATGGATTGGATAAATGATTCATGGATGAATGGATGATATGGCTGGAATGTTGGCTTTATCATGGATGCGATAAGATACTTTCTCCTGAACCGCCGCACGTAGATGCTTGATTTTACACATGACACCTGTTTTCTAGGTTTTCATCATGGTACTTGTCCAAAGTGCCACCGTAGTGATTTTCACTAGAGGACAATTTTTTTCTTTACTGTTTTCAATCCTTTTTCTGATGTTTTTGGGTTTTTATATTTTTTTGATTTTTTGTATTTTCTGAGAGATCTTAAGTCGATGTTGAATCACCTGGTACTACTGACATTGATGTTTTTTTCATAATGTGCCATTGATATCCTGCTTGAAGAAGCTTCTTTTCCAAGATACGTGCACTTGAAAGAAACTTTAGATATTCTTGATCTGCTTTGTTGACACAGGAGTTAACTCTGTCTTTGTGCGCACATCGCGATAGAGTGCCTTCTGAATCCTTATGATGAAGGGTCTCTACCAATACATGGTCAATGTGAGAATTGGATATCATGCGTGGAGGAGTGGATGGTAGAATGTGTTTAGGAATAAAAGATGGATTGGTTGATAGTTTGGAACCTTTAACTCTCCAAACTTGGGAAGATGAGCAATGATGGGTGGATATGGAAGTGTGCATAGAATTAGGACCAACTGCTTGATACACTTTGTATGTCACTTGAGAAGCTTGATTTTTCCTTTGTAGACATCTTTGATGGATACTTTTCGCTTGTTTATTTTTCCCCATAGTTTCTTTGACTAAGGGAGTTTGATAGGGATAATCATTCTTTGTATTTTTTGGTATCCATATGTATTTGATTTGTCCAAGTCATGCTTTGCTAATTATTTTTCTTTAATGATGTTCTTCATGCTTTGATTCAAATCTTTCTTTTGATGTTGGTCCCAATTCGTGGATGGGGTGATGGGTGGGTGAGGATTCATGATGTGGCGGGTTGTAGTATTGACATTGGTTTCATCATACAGATTTTTCATGCTCCCTATGTTGACGTTTGTTTGAGACGAAGTTGCCCCCAGTTTTGTGGAAGTATCACTGATATGTTTATACCCCTTGATTGCCGAATAACCAAGGCCTTGATGCTTATGATTTCCAATAATCTACACTGGTTCTAGGATACCTTGTTCATGCAGACCTAATCCTCTGCCTTGATAATTCATCCACTCAAAAATTTTATCTGCAATAGGATATGATTTACCTTAGAAACAAGGTGCTAATCCTTCTTTGCTCTGTGGTGGATCTTCAGAAGTGACAGCTTCTTTATTGATGAGGTAGCTTGCACTAAGAAAGGTGAGTGATCCAAGTTTATAAGTGATAGGATCCTCAGTATGTGGGATGGATTCCTGATTGATATCTTTAGCTTCATCTTGTGAGATATTAGATTGTAATGCTTCTTCAAGAAGTGTTGAAGATTCACTATAAAATTCTTCCTCATGATTCATTCTTGATATGCTTTCATATGATGTCTTTGATTCACAAATTTTGTAGAAGCCTTCTTCATGTTCTTTTTCTGATAGGTGTCCATAGGATGTTTCTAATTCAAAACTTTATAGAAGCCTTCTTCATGATTTTTTTCTGCTATGTCTTCAAAATTTTCCATATTTTGGTCGTGTGTACAAATGTTAAGAGTAGGAGACTCTTGTTCCTTGGTAATGATATCAAGAGTATGAGACTCTTGTTTTGAATGAAGATCATCTACATGTTCATCCAAAGAAAGCATCTTGTGGGTAGATGGAGGAGTATGTGCTATATGGATATGATCATGATTTTCAACATCTTGTATAGATAGAAGAGTGCCCATTAGATCGTTGTAATATCTTGGAGATACAAATTCTTGATCTTTATAATTTTGTAATTGCCTTTGACATGCTTTGGATCAAGTTCTTGACATGGGTGAATTTCAAAGGATGGATTGCTTATAGCAGGTTCTTTGATATCTTCATTAGGAATGAGAAGTGGCTTAATATCCTCTTGATCTTTGGGTGGAATTGGATCAAATGGTGAGTTAGGGATTCCTTCAATATCTATAACCATGAGGTCAAAGGATGTCAATATATCTTGGGAAGGAACATTGCTAGACCTTGATGGAAGATGTTGATCATGCTTTGGAATGAATTTTTGAGGTATGTCCTCTAACTCATAAGGTGATGTAGAGAAAATTTAAATATGATCATTGGTCGATGGATCGCGGATTATGTCAATAGGATAAAATAACATCAACACTCCTTGAAATAGATCTTTGTAGGAGGGGTCTTGATCATGACTAAAAAATGGCTTTTGATGTATGTTAATTTGATCATCAGATGAGGTGGAAACATCTTCAAGGTGTTCATCGATGGATAGATTTTGATCATTGTCTTCAATAGTTATGGTGGAGAGATTGTTAACACTATTGCTAGTGGTTGAATTCTGATTATTGTCCCCAATAGCTATTAGCTTTTGATCAATCAGATCTTGGATGAGATTTTTGAGTTGAATACAATCTAAAGTTGTGTGTCCCTTTACTTTGTGAAAATCACAAAAGTGCTTCTCATCATACCCTAGTGGTTTCACCATGGGTTCTTGATAATTCACATAACTAGGTATTTTTATGAGATTTTCTTGGATTAGCCATTGCAAGACCGATTCAATTGGTTCCTCCAGTGGTGTGTATTTTCTTTTGTGACCTTGTGAGATTTGCACTTTAAATTGACCTTATGGAGATTGATTTTGGAAATGTGGTGATTGATCTTTGAGATGCAATGATTGATCTTTGAAATGCGATGATTGAGTTTGTTGTTGATTTTGTTGATATCCAACCTCTTGATTTTGGATATATTGTTCTTGATGTGATTGTGGAGACAACTCAATTCTTTGATGACATGGTTCTACCAATGGAAGAACGTATTGATTTTGGGGTGGAGATGTCTCTTGGCGCAATGGATCAACTACTTTGGCAAGCGAAGCAATTTGATCCTGCAAAATTTGATCTTGATTTGGATCTTGACACCCTTGATATCATTGAATTGGTTGTTGAGCAAGCATATTTGGCATGTATACTTGTGGTGTTTGTCTAGGATCATGGACTAGTTGATTCTGGATAATGCGCTGATTTGGTATGATGTTTAGATTTGGCATTATAGGTTGAATTTGAATGTTGTTGTGGTTAGGCATCATATCCCCTTGATTTAGGTAACTTAGATTTTGCATGGTGTTACCCTGACTTCAATCAAAATATGGAGTTGCCAATATACTGCTAGGATTTTCAATAACCTTGGTTTGATTTGCAAGTATATCTATCCCAAATTTTACCAAGTGCGGATTCAAAATGGTCATGTTTGACAAACTTGTAACTGGCATGTATGGATTTGGTGGGATAATATTGTTTAGAAGAGGACTCATGCATTGATTGTTTGGTTGATATATTTGTATGTTTGGACTTTGATTGAAATCTACCATCGGGAAAGGTGTTCCAAACTTTAGATTGGGCATACTCACATTCTTTGTACTTTTGATTGAGGTTTGGAGGAGATAATGATGCCATGCATATGTGTGGGTTTCGATAATCAATTGGCATTGCAAGACTTGGATAATTTGGTTGACTTGAATTACTCATGATGTATGTGTCAAGTTTATATTCCATGTTCCTCTTGTGTTTTGACCTTGTTGTGAAAGTGAACCTCTAAGGTGTTTAGGACCAACGATTTGATGGAGGATGAAAGTGTGAGTGATATGGGTGTTTGAAATTTTTAGACACTTTGGATCAATGCTAGACTTTAGGAGCTGGTTTGATTCAATTTGGATAGTTTGACTAAGTGTGTTAAGTCAAACAAGATGATGGTGAACTTTGTAAGCCCTAGGAAGCTGTGTTATCCTAGAGAAACTTGCTCAAGAGAATAAATTGGCTAAGTTTGTTAAGCCAATCAAAGTGATTGTGAACTAGTAGACCTTAGGAAGTTGTGTTATCCTAAAGGTAGATTTGTTCAAGAGGATTGATAACTTGACTAGGTGTATTAAGTCAAATGTAATGATGTTGGTTTTTCAAACGTCTAGCATGAATGATGTTTTCAAATTTCCAAAAGTTGTTGGTGAAATGGAATTTGATAAATGTTTGGATGGATGAAGTGTTTTGACTTGATCCTAGATGACCCTATGAGGACTTGTTGACTAGACCAAGATATTGAAGAACATGCTTTTCCCTAAGAGTAATTCAAACCAAAAGATCAATGTTCACATGGAAAACCATAAGACAGAAGATTGCAAGCACATGTGTGGCTCAATTGTTTGTTATCTTGCTTAGGTTTGGTTCTTTTTACAAAAAACACTTCTTGCTTAGTTTTTCAAACTGAATGTCCAATATCCTAATTTTCTTTCATCCCACAAAGTGCATTATGTGGAAATCAAGGAAATCAAGGCAAAGGTTACCTAGTGTTGACTTTGGGAGAAACAAATTGACATGTTTGAATGTTTAGAAGCCTTCTAGAGTTAAGAACCCCTAGGGACAAGCAGTAACATTTGGACACCTCCAAGGTATTTGTTCTTCCAAAGGGTTTGAAATTTTGATGATTCGTTGAATGTTTGTTTTCCATTATTTTAAATCTAAGCAAAGTGTTTTGATTCAAAGCACATGTACAACCCTAGGCTGAAAAGGCAATATTTGTCAGGTTCCCACTTGGATAAATCCAGCTACGCATATTCTATGTGGATGACTAGATGCTTGACCACATAGGCTCCCCCTTACAGTGCACACACTTCTCGGGTCATCCAAGCATCTATACCCATGAATCTCCCATGGCATACTTTTCATGTCTACGATAGAACTGCATGTATACGTGGGGTGGCTTCAAAGGACATGACCTCTTACACCAACAAATATAAGGTATTTTTGGCTTCTAAAACAAAATTTTGTAGTAAGGGCATCCAGTTTAGGGGGTGCAATGATAAAATCCTTGTGAGAGATCTCCCAACCCTTAGAACAAGGGCTTTACGCATCATAAAAATACTAGGGGAGAGTTATCATGCGCCGCTTCCCATTGTCCATGGCTTTCACTATGAACACAAATTTATATAGCAGTTTGGAAGACCTTGGCTTTAGCCTGTTACCACTTGAGTCGTTCCCTTGGGGTGAGTACTTTTTCCCACCAAGGCAGGCCCTCTAAAGGTACACAATATTGAGTAAGTGCATTCGTAGTTCGATCATCTTTGTTTGCATGAACAAAGAGAGAACACTCGCAATGCCTTTTTCTCACACTAAACAAGTTTTGTTCAATTTTAGATCCCAAATCGAAATGTGAAGGCAATGTTTTAAACAAACTAATATCACCAAAAGGATTTTGATTCTCAAGATCACCATGAAGTGCGAGAGAAGCGCATATGCTTTTTAAATGTTATTAATTTATGAAAAAGATTGTAAAACATGAAAAACACTTGTTCATTTTAATCCTCAAGCAATGATTTTGATTCTTTTTAAAGCACCAAAATGAAATGTGAAGTTTTCTTGTTCAATTTTAGACCAAATCAAAAAACTTAGTGAGTTTCTAATGTTCAGTATTAGCCCAACTTTGAAAAAAAAAAAATCAATCAATGATTAATTTTAAATCCAAATTGAAAGTGAGTTGTCCTAAAACAGAAAACAAAAGAGGGAAATGAATGTTTCATGCTTTTACAATAGCATTGGGGTATGTGCAGGATCATGATGGGCCAAAAAGTGGCGATATGTAAGCCATATGGTGGACCATGTGGTTGATGACTTTGTTTTTACCCAAAATTGATGAAACGAAAAGGGTTTTTAGAGGAGATTCTTAGCTTTCCACCAATATAAATTATGCTTTACTTTGAATTTAATAAATAATTATTATTCATTTTCTATTAGAATTACGAATAAAGTCCTGATTGATAGGCTGATTGAAAAATATCTATAACTTTCAAATGGTATCATATTTTTTTAATCCGAAACATGCATGACATTCTATGCTTCACATACTATAGGATTAAAAAAAAAAATTGAATTTAATGAATTTTTGACCAAGTTAAGGTGGTTAGACAAACGAGCTTTTATATTTTTTAAAAGTTGTAATAAAAAATTCATAATTAATTATTTACTTGGAAAAAAATTAGAAAAAAATATGCATCACAGCGGGACATGAGTCCTCTACTTATATCTAAAATATTATAAAAAAATATTATCATTTTATTGTGGTTAGGGTGGTCAGACAGACACCTACTTCTTATGTTTAACCTGAAATTTAAATACTACTACATTGAAATTTCAAATTTTTACCAAATAGATTTTTTTATTTTAAATAAAGGTCTAGTAGTTTAGAAACTAAATTAAATTTTCTACAAATTCTTTTTACACATTTTTTTGAAATAGTATAGATAACTTATTCAAAAATTTATGTCAAGTTGTCTAACTCTGATTTTTTGTCTTTTTATTGCCACTTAAGGGCATGTTTTTTCCATGATGATCCTGCACATACCCATTGAAAAATGCTTTTGTCAAGTTTAATGTGAAGAGCTCGAAAAATAAGGTCTCTGCTTGTTATTGCTTATCTCCAATGTCACCAATTCTTTATGCTAACCTATTCCATGGTTGATTGATGCTATCCTTTGTGTAGAAGGCAGCCCTTTCCCAATCCTTGCTAAACCAAATGAGATGATAGACAATGAGATGCTTGGTGAACTCAAGTTGCCTATAATGATAGTGCTCACATTGTAGATGAAAAATGAGAGAAAATGCATTGAACTTATAGGAGAAGTTGAAAGAGGAGAGGCCAAGATTGAGCAATGTGGGACTAAAACCCAACAAATGAGAGAGAGCCACTTGTCACAATGGGATTGGCCCATGCTTGTGCAAGTTTTGGCCAATGTGCCCATTTCAAATTTGAAAATGGCAATAAATGAATATGGTTGAGGGTTTTTTGGTGGGAGTTGTGTTTGGAAAAAAAAGTCAAACAAGAGAGTTAATGAGGGCATATTCCCTGGGAATATGCCCTTGTGAGGGAAATAGGTGTTTTAATAAATCAATTTAAATGATTTATTGTGCAAGTGGATGAATCTAGAGGATTCAGGTGATTAGGATTAAACTAATCAAGATTTGATTAATCTAACACGAGTTTAGGTGGTATGACATTTGATTTGAATTTTTGTATTTATTTTAAATCAAATGAGACAAAAATGCATATTTGTGATTTAATTAGATAAATGTGATTTAATTAAATCAGGAACTAGAGCAGATAATTAAATAATTTGATTTATTTAATTAAAGAGATAATCTTAGTGAATTAATTAAATTGGTTTACTTAATTAATAGATGAAATAATGTTGAATGAAGTATGAGTAGATGCATGCGTATATTTTTCATGTCTACACTTTTCCCCTCTTTGAAGAAATGTACTTGTTGCATTTCTTCAAAGAATGATGCCGCTGACATCACAATTAAAAAAAATTCTGATTTTTTCAGATGCCCCAATGAAAAGAAGTACGTTAGTACAAAAATAATGATCCTAATGTGGGATGAACTAATGATAAATCTTAGTGGTAGGTTTATTTTCACCAACTACTCAATGGGTGTGCGCAAGAAGATTAAAAACCTATGCCATTGGGACTCATCTATGAAGCAATACACTAAATATTTTTATTGACAAAATACTCACACTAATCTTCTAGAAGATGATGTAAAAATGTGCAGAAGTATATAATTTTTGTATGCACCTTAATTCATAATAAAATTTATGTTTTGAAAATATATTGTGTGGAAGAAGCATTTCAACTTCTAATTAGACTAGTGCATCTTTTTCCCTGTAAAAAATAAGGAATGCACATCAAAGGAAAACAATAAAAAATAAAACACCAATGTACAAAAGAAAACTATGGATTTCAACAATTTGCATAGAGCTCAAAGAGTGAGTAGAACAATGAAAATGCTTGACAAAGTTGAAAGTAGAGCTATGAACAAGGTTTTTTTGGACATTATTTAGATGTGGAAAACTCATTCATTATATGGTTGAGTGTCTAAATGCCACATTAGATAAAGGTTGTGTGGACAATAAAATAATTCTTATGCAAAGTGAAGATGAGATGAGAAATGAGGTAGAATAAAATGCCTCAAAGGATAGGGAAAATGCTATTGTGTAAAGCTATGCTAAATCCTTGACATGAATAAAACAATCTCTAGTTGAGGAAGGCTATATTCAAAACTATGTAAGTATAGCACATGAAATTTAACTCAGTGAAAGAAATACTATATTCCCTTGCAAAATGATTATAAATGCCACTGCTAAATTAGTTAGCCTTATTTTCACTTGAAGAACTAGCCTACTACTATTTAGAGAAATCACGCTAATTAATCTAAACTGCTTTAACTAATAATGATTTTAATTATATATTGAAGGTAAAACACTAGAAAGAGAACATACTATTATTTACTAAAAAAATAATAATATAATTGATGAGATGAATGTAGAAACGGAACTTAATTATTAAAAGGAGCCTAGTACTAAAATATAATTTCACTCAATTGAATACTAGCGTTGTGTTCACACATTTGTGTCACATGTTGTAGCCCCATACAATGAAAATCACTCTTCTAATCATGGTGGAAAATATTCATGATGTACAATCATGACTCATCCTTCAATTTGTATATATATTGGATAGGTGTTATCATTTGTACTCATTAATGTCTATAGACCAACTAAATTAAAGGATAAAATGAAGGTATGGTTGGACATTTTTTATTTAATTTTTAGCTTTAATTGTAATGAAACCATAATAGTAGGTGATGACTTCAATTCAATCTTATCGTCAAGTAAAAATAAAGGGGGAATTTTCCACATGGACTAGTGGCAAGATGAATTTAGACAATTTTTATGTAATAATAACTTGAATGATATACAACATAAAAATGGAGTATTTACATGAGAAAATAGATGAAAGGGGTTCACTAGTATTCCTGAGCACTTAGATTCCTCATTTCTACAAATTGATATAAACACCTTGTAATGCTTGATTCCATGAACTTTCCAATCTTTAGATCAAATCACTTCCCTATCACCCTCAATATAGAAAACGACTATGCTCTAGATCATTACCCATAAAAAATTTAAAAAGTATGGTTGTGAGATGAACCATTTAAAGGTTAAATGGTTGATTTGTGGGCTCAGACATATGTCTCTCAAGACTCTAAGATGTTCAAATTCTAAAAAAATAAATATTGAATCTATATCCATGCCAAAATCTGCTATATCTACCTTTATAAAGTAGATATAAAGGTAGATTCATTTTTTGTTTATGAGGAAATTTCCAAAAGTTTCTTTGGACATGTCCTCATGTGGAGCACAGGATCATTGTGAAGGGTGGTCTAGAGTCTTGTAAGCTCAATTTTGAATCATCATAGATCATAAATTAATTTTGATGCAAAATTTGGTCCCATGGTGGGCGATTTCTAGGGTTAGGGAAAATTTAAAAATATTGATATGCATTGGTTCTCAATACAACGATTGGACTGGTTGAATCGGCTTTCTTTTTGTTCCACATCCAAGTGAGCCATGGCTAACAGAATGTCTTAAGTCCATCATTAATTGAGGCTTTCTAGAAAATCTCTAAAGAGTTTCTACTAGGTTCATAGAGGTGTTAAAGTCTTCTCTAAGCAGCCATTTGATATTGTTGTGTTGTTCTTTAAATCTTTGTAAATCCTTCCAATAGTCATCCATCTGTCTAGGATTTATAGGTCTAGCCTTTTCCCATATTGGAGAGAACAAACATCTGTTGCCCACTAAATCTTTGCAAAACAAGTAAATTATAATGTTTATGATAGAATTACCTTGATTCTCAACAATGGGCTGATAAAAATTCTTTCAAACTTATTAATAGTCTTGGATGATAAACTTGATGTTAGATATGTCGGGGATGGCAGGTGTCTTTGTCCCAATTGTGGAGGCTATGTTGGATGGATCGATATATGGATTTGAGGGGCCTTCATTGTTCTTTGGGACTTGGGGTACTTTATAATACTTGGCTTCCAAGTTCTTCCAGTAAGTGAAGGGTTCAGGATCACCATAGATTGTGACGTCTTGGTTTTGGTATGAAAACTTGACACATTAGTGGAAATTCAATGCAACTGCTTGCATCCCATGGATCCACGGGTGCCCTAGGAGGATGTTATAGGATAGGTCAAGGTCAACCACCTGATAGGTAGTTTCCATAACAACGGACCCTACTTGAATAATGAGTTGAATAGTGCCCTGAGACACTCTTTCTTGATTGTCGTAAGCCCTGATTGTGATTCCCTTACCTTTATCAATGGAATCTTTAGAGATTCCCAAATTCTTGATAAGCTTAAGTGAAATTTTTTTTAGGCCTACACCCCCATCCACCAAGACCCTTTTGACCTTATTTTTGTCAACCCGGACTTCAAGGTGGAGCACATGGTTATGAGATGGTTGGGCGGAGAATTTTTGATCAGAAAATGTGAGGAGGTTCGAAGTGGTGATGTTACCGACCATAGCTTGGAATTTCTCTGTATCAAGGTTGGCAGAGATGGTAGATGAGGCCAACGCTTCTTCAAGGCTTTCTCTGTGGGTAGCTGAAATCTTAAGTAACTCCATGATGAAGATCTGAGTAGGGGTTCTTTTTAACTGGTCAAGGATGTTGTAACCATTAGGGATATATTTTTTATTTTAACTAGGGGTCTTATTTGGTTGTGGTGCCCCAGCAATGGTGACCTTTCCTCCGCGTGTGGTGACTCCACAGTCAGCATTGACTCCTTTGATGCTAACAATAGTGACCAATTCATCTAGGGAGGCGACAACTCTGTTGTACACATGGTTTATATTTCCATACGTTTGCTTCGCTTTGTTGTTCCCTTGGTTTTGATCGAGCATCGGATTGGTGTATATTTTCAGATCTTGATTACCGGTCAGTTCCTCAGCATTTATGATTCTATCATCGATGAGATCTTGGATAAAAAAATTCAATTTCATGCAGTTGGTGGTTGTATGCCCCTTGAGCTTATGATAATCGCAAAAGAAATTTTCATTGTACCAGGGTGGTTTCACCTAGGGCTCTTGGTAATTATCATAGATGGCGATCTTGATGAGGTTCGCATTGACTAATTCTGTAAACACCTTTCCTCAAAACCTAATGGGAAGATATGTCCTTAGAAATTGACCTCTTGGATATCTCGCATACGCCCTGCCTCATTGAAAATGGAATGTCAAAATAACAATAGAATTATTTTGGAATGAAATCAAACGCAAAAAAATGATTCGATCGGCTGACAGTTCCCAGAACCTTACCTCGAGCAGGAATGGGCAAATTTTACAAAACAACTATTAGAAACCCTACCAATGTAGGAATTTTTTTAAATGAGACGAACCAGAACCAATCTCGCTACAGCTGCCACTTCAATCCATTCACAAAAAATGAAAATTAGGTTTTCCACATTTTCTTTCACCGTCTGGAGCAGATTTATAACCAATATTCATTGTGATGAAGCATCTCCGTAGAAGGTTGGAAACAAATGTTGTTTGTAATCAAGCAACTTTATAGAGGTTTAAGTGAGAACGAGGTGGATTTACAAATAGCTAACAACAAGGTAAAAATTAGGGCTAAGAAATATTGTTTTTACCCATCATCCTCCACTTTCTAGCAATCTTTTCTAATGTCAGACATATTACACAATGTGAGACAACTTCCCTCCTAGAAGCTCACCCAAAATATAGCCTATCAGCTAAATAATATACTTGCCAACATGTTTCTCTTTTTTTTACATCGGAGTAACAACGTAAGCCTTCAAACAATAGTGAAACTATACTAGTACATATGTTTATTTGAATATGAAGCCACCTACTCCAATTTTTAAAAAGCACAAGAATCTGAAAATACATATTTTCTCCATTCCTTGAGTATTGTTAAAAATTTATTTGTTTTCTATGTTGCTAAATAATGTGGAATTGTTGAACCTTATTGAAATAGTAAATAGATTAAATGAAACTATCAGATAATTGTTAAAAGAGGAAAAATTATTACATATTATTTATTTAACTTAGTTATTTTGGAGTTGGACATTGACTGAGATGGCTGGTAATTTATAATATTTAAAGTTATAAATTTTATAATTTTCTTATTTTTCATATATATATATATTATATTGAAATAGGATATTAATTAAAAATTTATTAATAAATATAGATCATATTGTATCAAAAATAAAAGTAAAGAAAATTATTAAATAAGGATTAATGTTTATATTTTATAATATTAAGGATGAACATTAACTCTTTAGTTCAGCTTACGAATATTAATGTGAGAATAAAAATATATAAAAGAGAATATGGGTTGTAAATCCTATAAAAATGGTGCTATAATTTCAAAGGATAAATATACCATAAAAGAAAAATTCACATAGCATTTATGAAGAAAGAACAAAAATGAGATTTGATCTCATGGCTACTAAAAGAGATTACATCCAAAATATTTGTTGGTCTATATCATTAATCTAAGGAAGTATTTTGATTTTAAATCCATATAGTACCCTAAATATATGAAGTATGTCATCATGAAGTTGAAAGAAAATTATTTTTATCGCCGGATTTAATCAACAAGAATATGAACATAGGGAGAAAATAATGATCCTAATGTGGGATCAACTAATGATAAATCTTAGTGGTAGGTTTATTTTCACCAACTACTCAATGGATGTGCTCAAGAAGATTAAAAACCTATGTCATTGGGACTCATCTATGAAGCAATACACTAAATATTTTTATTGACAAAATATTCACACTAATTATCTATAAGATGATGTAAAAATGTGCAGAAGTATATAAATTTTTTATGCACCTTAATTCATAATAAAATTTATGTTTTGAAAATATATTGTGTGGAAGAAGCATTTCAACTTCTAATTAGACTACTGAAGGCTTTTTCATGTAAAAAATAAGGAATGCACATCAAAGGAAAACAATAAAAAATAAAACACTAATGTACAAAAGAAAACTATGGATTTCAACAATTTGCATAGAGCTCAAAGAGTGAGTAGAACTATGAAAATGCTTGAAAAAGTTGAAAGTAGAGCTATGAACAAGGTTTTTTTGGACATTATTTAGATGTGGAAAACTCATTCATTGTATGGTTGAATGTCTAAATGCCACATTAGATAAAGTTTGTGTGGACAATAAAATAATTCTTATGCAAGGTGAAGATGAGATGAGAAATGAGGTAGAATAAAATGCCTCAAAGGATAGGGAAAATGTTATTGAGTAAAGCTATGCTAAATCCTTGACATGAGTAAAACAATCTCTAGTTGAGGAAGGCTATATTCAAAACTATGTAAGTATAGCACATGAAATTTAACTCAGTGAAAAAAATACTATATTCCCTTGCAAAATGATCATAAATGCCACTGCTAAATTAGTTAGCCTTATTTTCATTTGAAGAACTATCCTACTACTATTTAGAGAAATTATGCTAATTAATCTAAACTGAATTAACTAATAATGATTTTAATTATATATTGAAGGTAAAACACTAGAAAAAGAACATATTATTATTTACTAAAAAAATAATAGTATAATTGATGAGATGAATGTAGAAATGGAACTTAATTATTAAAAGGAGCCTAGTACTAAAATATAATCTCACTTAATTGAATACTAGCATTGTGTTCACACATTTGTGTCACATGTTGTAGCCCCATACAATGAAAATCACTCTTCTAATCATGGTGGAAAATATTCATGATGTAAAATCATGACTCATCCTTCACTTTGCACATATTGGATAGGTGTTATCATTTGTACTCATCAATGTCTATAGACCAACTAAATTAAAGGATAAAATGAAGGTATGGTTGGACATTTTTTATTTACTTTTTAGCTTTAATTGTAATGAAACCATAATAGTAGGTGATGACTTCAATTCAATCTTATCTTCAAGTAAAAAGAAAGGGGGAATTTTCCACGTGGACTAGTGGGAAGATGAATTTAGACAGTTTCTATGCAATAATAACTTGAACGATATACAACATAAAAATGGAGTATTTACATGAGAAAATAGATGAAAGGGGTTCACTAGTATTCCTGAGCACTTAGATTCCTCAATTTTACAAATTGATATAAACACCTTGTAATGCTTGATTCCATGATCTTGCCAATCTTTAGATCAAATCACTTCCCTATCACCCTCAATATAGAGAACGACTATGCTCTAGATCATTACCCATAAAAAATTTAAAAAATATGGCTGTGAGATTAACCATTTAAAGGTTAAATGGTTGATTGGGGGGCTCAGACGGATGTTTCTCAAGACTCTAAGATGTTCAAATTTAAAAAAAAAACCATTTTTCAAACAAAATCTCAATGAATGGAATAAGTATTGTTTCAAAAATAAATTCCAAGAGAAAGAAATAATTGAAATAGAACTACAAGACTTGAATCAAAAAATAATTATTCATGGGATGATAGTTGTTCAATGAAGTCTATGAAGGCTTTCTCAATTCCTTGTTCATTGTGAATCTTGTGGAATTTGTAGAAACTTCAAGCACTAACAATCCCAATCGACAAAAAACATTAGACTGTTGGAAGAACTTGGAAAATTCAGTGTGGTGAAAAACACAAAAGATGACACTATCATATAAATTAGTTTGAATAGTGGGCTAAAGTCAATGAAGATGGGATATAAATTCCAAAGTGTACTCGAGAAAGTTTTTGATTGGCTAGAAGAGCTATGTTGGAGAAAATGGATTCATCCCAAGTCTTAGAGGGTATTTGTATGGTCTATCATCCACAAATGAATCTTAATAGTTGAACTCCTTAAATTATTGAGATTTTTTGAACCCTTGGTATCGGTTATGCATAAATAAAATGAATAATCCATAGATCACATATTAGTGAAATGCTCCTTTTCTAGCTCTTGTTAGAATTGGCTTCAAAATTATCTTAAATGGCTAGGCCCTCTCTAGAATGACATCCACCAATTTTTTATTGGGTGGAAAAAATTGAGATAATTTGTTTGGGAAGGCATCTAAGATGTGGTCCCTTCATTATTAATATGGTAGATTTAGGAGAGAAACAATATAATATTTAATGAGAAAGAAACATTAATGACATTAGTCTTAAAAAATATTGATGTAAGTATATGCGGTGTAGTAAGATCTAAATTACTGACTTTGGGGCCTGAACCATTCACCTTGTGGGATAGGTAGATCATTAAATGCCTTTATATTCTATAGCAGTTTAAAATAAAAACACCTAGCAAGTGCAATCTTGTTATGGTTAAATGGTTCCCTATACCAAGGGGATTCCTTAAGATGAACTTTGATGATGTAGTGAAATTAATCCTAGCATATATGATGTCAAAATTATAATTTGAAATGATAGTTGTGAAATTCTCTAGTAAGTTGCAAAGAAATTATCTTTCAGTTCAAAAATCAAGGCTAAATTTAAAGCACTCCTAAGAAATCTTGAATGTTTCCAAGAAAATCAGTTAGCATATTTGGACATAGAAGGTGACTCACAAATATACATCAATATCATTAAGAGCAGGAACATTCCAAATTGAAAGTTACGAAAAATTATAGAATCAATTTGGGTGTTATTGGACAAAATGGTGAACTTCACAATTTCGCATTGCTATTGAGAAGGTAATAGAAAAATAAAGTATAAAAACTTATGAATAATGGAGATAATATAATAAACACAATGAAAAATTGCAAAATGTATCAAGTTGATTAGTATATTAGATCAACAAGACATACATAAATAGTCAAGAGAAAGGCACGTAATCTCCATGAAATGAGGATAGGAATCCTCATACATGGAGTGGTGGTGAGTTACTTACCTTAGAAGTAGCATGAGATGTCGAAGTGAGTCGACGCCTCTAAAAAACTCCTAACTAACTTGACACCTTGCATGTGCAAGTGTCATGAACACCTAAGTAGGCTTAAAGCCTATGTGTATGCAGTTAAATACACTAACATGGACTTCCTTTCCAACAAGGCATGCAAGTTGGGTGATGGCGATATTTTTTTGGGTAGCTCTCATAATTGGGAAAACATCCTGACATGACTAAAAAAATGACATTCACGTGGTTTTGTTCACAAGTGTTTGCCTCCTAGTATGTAATGAGTGTCCTTTGACCTTTTCCTAGTATTACCCACAACTACTTTGTACTCTTAGTTGGTTGCTTCCATGGATTCAATTATTGCCGCATAAATAGGTTTTTGGTGCAAGATAATTATGGTAATTTTTATATGTTGGGATTTTATGAGATCTCTATATAATAAAAAATCTTGCCATGAATTTTTAGTTTCCTCAAACCTACCTCAAGTGGTATTTTAATGACCACATATCTTAATGGAAAATATTTAAAAATATAGGTCACTTGTATCACATGCCCATGCATGGAGGCTAGCTACTTGATGCAATTTCGGTACCTTTTCAACACAAGCTTGAGCACAAAAGAGGAAGCAATAAAAAATGTAATAGGCACCAATTTTTTCTCTGGCACACACATCGATGACAATATATTACTAAACATTTTCCTCAAATACTTTGTAATGGTGTTTTGGGTAGAGAAATGAAACTAGTACACAATAAAATCCATAAAGGCCCATCTTAAGCCATATGCAGAGGTGGCAGTGAAGGATATTGACATGGAACTGTAAGATGGTAGTCTAGTCGAAATATTTGACATTATCGCTACCCATAAGAGTGAGAAACTCGAGCAAGCCATCAATATATTTCAGGAAGGAGTGGAAAGAGGCAATATGCATACCGTTAACTACTACATAAGTGTTAAAAGTGTAATCTTGTCCCCTTAACAGAAGGGCATTTGAAGTGGATGAAGGTTTGTGTTTTCTTATTCATCACAAACCATAATTGGTTGGGTAATGTTTCACAAACTTGCATGGCATTTTGCATTGTTACCCTCTAAGGTACTTATTTGATCATTTTCCTAAGCCAATATAATGGACACTACTCCCTTGGTAGCTACTTATCTATAAAAAGAAAATGTGGACAAGGTTTATATTCATTTTTATTATAATATTATAATATAACAAAAAAATAAGATCATAGAATTAATGATTTATAATTTTAGACATATAGAATGCATTGCTAGTTAAAATTTAAGTTAAAAATTATAAATTTAATTAATTATAATTGGCACACCCTTTGTATGTAAGACTTGTACAATTCCCATGAATAGCACGAAGCACAATAACGATAATAATAAGTAGTTTTATTAAACCGTAAGAAAAAAGATATGAAAAAGAGAGTCTTTCCACGTGGTCTCTTTTTTGTTTTCTTTAATCGACCACAACAATTTTAGCTTTCAGAATCTTAGGCGAATTTGGCCTGAATGAAATCCACAAGTTCTTGGGTGATGCGGAAGGCCTTGCTCAATACGGAATCGGGGAGAGGGGGATCCGCTGCAAACAGAGAATTGGCGATTGTCTGAACTCCGGGAAACTGGCTGCTCAATCCAGCTATGGCCACTGCATTTTCGTGCCCCACATTCTGCTGGAAATGTACCAGTGCCTTTGGAAACACAAACACGTCACCCTTCTCCAACGTTTTGCTGAAAAACTTGTTGTTCATGTCAATAAAACCCACAAGAAGCTCGCCTTCCAGTAAAACAAGAACTTCAGTGGCTCTTGGGTGTGTGTGAGGAGGATTTATTCCACCCACTGCGAAATCGATGCGGGCCAGCGATATTCCCAACGTATTGAGGCCTGGTATCTGATTAACATTTGCCGCCGTTACGTTGGAGCCGACTGCATTGTCTGTGTTCCCTGGCTGCCCAAGCCCCCGGAAGAAGAAGTCGTCTGCTGAAACTGCCATTGGGTCTTTGCAAACGAACCCGTTCACCAGAACTGTTTTAAGCAATTTGTTAGCAAGTCCTCTAATAAGAATATCATATCACGGTACTCTATAAAGTTACGTACTCACCTTCGCTATTCATGTCGGCAACGCAGAAATCTTGCAGTGGATCGGGATCGGCTGCCATGACTTTGTCGCTGTAACAACATATCAACAGAAAAGTTCCCAACGTGAAGTAAACCATGCCGTTAGCCATTGTACTAGAGAGACAGAAGAAGCAGAAAGAAGAGCTCAGGATATGAATGTGTAATTGAATTGTGTATTACAATGCTTTATATAGATGAAACATTAACTACTGTGCATTGAATAATTCATACTTTTTTTATTATTTTTATTGGATTAAGGACTAATTCATGTTGACGCAGTCCTTTAATTATGTCGGAGTGACAACGTAACTCACCTGCTATCGTAGACGTTTTCTTGCCATTCTTTTAATATTATTGATATTCTCTCCATTCTCCTAATAATGCGGAATTGCTAGACTAGATTGGAAGGTTCGGGTCTTTAAAAAGGAAAGAATATATAGATTATTCTCAACCGCCTGAGAAATGGCGAGAGACAAAAATTTATTTCCTCCCATGTTAACTGATTTTGGAGTTGGTTGTTGATAGAAATATTGTTGATATTCGGTATTGTATCTTTTTGAAAACCTTTTTATATTAGGTCAGATAATCTCTGTTTTAATATAAAAGTATATGGTGTGTTGTAAGGTTGAAAATAAATAAGATTGTGGAATTAGATTAATATTTATAGTTTATAATATTAAGGATCAATATTAATTATATAGTTTAGTTTATAATTATTGATGTGAGAATTAAAATAAATAAATGATAGAATGAGTTGTAAAATTTGTGAAGATCATGTTATCATTTTAAAGGATGAACTTAGTGTGTAAGGTAGATTTATCATAGTCATTATGAAGACAAAGAGTAAATTGATAATTTATATCTCAACTACTAAAAAAGCCTAAATCCAAAAGACTTGTCGAAATAGATCATTGAGTTAAGAAATATTTTGAGTTCAAATTGATAAAACATGTGAAGCATATGAAGTATGTCACACTGAAGTTCGAAGGACATGTTTCCTTGTGGTGGGATTCAATGAAGAAGAACCATCTACATAGGGTAAAAAAGAAAGATCTCATTACGGGGTCAGATTGTGATAAATCTCAAGAATTGATTTATGCAAACCAACTACTTAGTAGATGTGCTTAAGAAGCTCAAAAAATAATGTGTACGAGAGTCATCTATGAATCATGATAGAACACTAAAGATTTTAAATAACTCAATATTCACACCATTCATGTGGAAGATGATAGAAAAAAATGTCCAAGAATAAAATTATTTTGTGCACCTCAATTTAAGAGTGTTTTTTCTTGTCAATTCATTCTTTAGAAGAAGTCCTTTAGTTTGTGCTAAAAATAGAGTAGAATATTTCATGTAACAACAAGGAATTCACAACAAACAAAAAAGTAGAAAATAAAAAACTATTAGAGGAATTAAATTGTAGACTCCAATGTCTTGCAAAAATCTCAAAGAAAGTAGAATTTCTTGAACACCTTCTTCATTTCGGATCTATAATTTTGGAGGCTTGGGATATTAGTCTTGTCTTTATAATTTGGAAAATTTAGCTTGAAAATAAATATTTGAATTTTCCAAGGTTATTGAAGTCTTATTAGATGTATTTCGAATAGATTGTGGACTTACTAAAATAAAAGTTGGTGACTAACTATTCTATTGATGAATTTTTAACTTCTTCGGATATTATATTTTGATAATTTGGTTATCTCCACTCTTTCTCTCACTAGGATGAAAGTTTTTCATCAGGTGAATGGAGTAGGTAAATGGTCTCCATTAGATTTTCCAAAAAATAATAGTAATGGTTCTTCACATAATAGCACATAATAGTTCTTTTGTTATTGGATTGGTGGATTTGGGTTAGATAATATCAGTTTAGTTTATTTTTTCTTCTACTATGGGGTTTAGCACCAATAATAAAATGAAGGCTCAATATATCTTTGTAGATCTATAGAAAGATTATGAATTAGTTTAGAGGAATAATCTTCTTGGAGGTTGGCATATTTTGTGGTGCATGTTCGATATCTTTCAAAAAAATTTGATTCTATTTTATTTTGTTCCAAACTTTTAGCTAAATAAACCTCTAATATTAATCACAACATAACACATTCATCTTCAGAATCTTAGGAAAATTTAGGATGAATGCATTTCACAACTTTTCAAAGCCTATGACATTGTTGGTGTTTCTTGTTGACTGGAAGAAGTCTCCTGCATCTACCTTTGGGTCTTTGCAAAAAAACTCTACAAGGACGGATTCATCTTGAATCCACATAGTTTATCGATTCTTGTAATATTAGTAGCACTTGCAGCTAGGGGAGCTGCAAGGAATACGCCGATAGTATTATATAATTACTTAAACATTATTGACATTGTCTTTGCAGAAGTTTTTCTCTTGAATATAGGGGTACATAATAAGGAGGAGGTGGATAAAAGAAAAGTAAATCTAAGGAATTTTTTTTTCAAATGCACTTTTTGAACTAACTAATTGCAACTTTTCATCAACTCTTTGAAAAAAGAAAAAACAGGAAATGCTAGTTGCCATGAAATACAAGAAATGCTAGTTGCCATGAAATTTCTTTGTTACATACCAGTGACCCCTGAACTAAAACATACAATTGGGAGGCATTATCTTAACTGCACAAATTCCAACACTTGGGATATTCCCTAAGCTTATTGATATCTAGTTGATTACCAACATTATTATATTTGTAGACATGCAAATCGACATCATGCATCTAATGTTCTTCAATTAATTAAATAAATTAAATTTCTAATGTTCCTCATTTAATTTTAAATAAATCAAATTTATTTAATTAAATTTCTAATTTTCCTCATTTAATTAAATAAATAAAAGTTATTTAATTAAATTCCTAATGTTCTTCATTTAATTGAATAAATCAAACTTTATTTAATTAAATTACTAATTTTCACATTCCTCTCATTTTGATTTAGATAAACCCAAAAAATCTAAATAAAGTGTCATATCAAGTAACCTCCATCTAAGTTAATCAAATCGTGATTAACTCCTAACATTAATCCTCTTTTCTCTAGCTTTTGCAACTTGCACATGAAATTCATTTTAATTGATTATCTAATTATCTATATTTTCCCTCACAAGGCATATTCCCAAGGAATATTCCCTCATTAACTCCATTTGTTTGACTTTCTTGCCCAAATAAATTCCCCCCCAGAATCTCTCAACCATATGCATTTAAAGCCTTTTTTCCAATTTCAAACCCACCTAATTGCATTTACTTGCACATTCTCCAAAATATCTTCATTCCTTCTCCAATCACATGTGGACAAGTGGTCTTCTATCATTGGTTGGTATTTTGTCCCACATTCATCCAAATCCTTCAATCTTCCAACTTTTTGTAGACACATAGAATATACATGCATCTTTAACCTGGATTCACTAATTTCATTTCACTAACCATTTTAATCATCTTAATTTGATTAAAATTCATTTTTTTCCCTCTTTAATTAAATAAAATCATGTTTTATTTGATTAAATCCTAAGTCTATGGTTATCATTTAGTCCTCCTCAATCATTTTTTACATAAGGTAAGGGTCTATTTTCATCATTACCTACTTTATTCCATGAATAATATTATTGAAGAATTAAGAAAAAACCCTAAGAAGAATCTGGTCCTACATGTTGGCCTTATGCATCTTATCCATGAGCACTTTAAAAATATGTCAGTTGTGTCTAACCCTCTTTCGATCTCAGCCTCGAAAGGTTATGATACAGAGTCTAGCTCATCTGAGGGAAAAGAGGACTCGAACCCTGAGTGGGCTGAGGAAGACACTCCCCCTCCCAGTAAGAAAAAGAAGAATACCCCTCTGGCTATACCCTTGAATAAAAAAGCTAGCCTTGTGAAAACCCCTTTTGGTACTTCTCAAGAGGAGAAAGAAAGGACGAAGGAGCCCCCTATTAATAAGTTGGTTTCCTATTCAAGGGATTCTTCGGACGAGAACTCTACTGAACCCAAAGATAAGGAGGAATCCTTAGCCTCTTTTCATACCACTGACAGAGAGAAAAGACCCAATTCCCCTGGCAACCTTAACCTGGATGAGCACTATTTCAAGCCAGACAAGGAATTTCCTAAAGATATTCTGGCAATGGCTAGAAATGGTGTGGTTGACTATTTCAAAATATTGAAATGGGCTTTCCATGAGATAGAGGACATCAATTTGAAAAATAGGGAACTCACTAGAAAGCTGGAGGTGTTGGAAGCTAAAGTGGCTTCTCACAATTTTGCTAAGGTCTTATGGACTGTGGAAGAGAAGATGGCAATGGCTGAATGCTTTCAAAGAGTGGTTGAACTCATGGAAATTTGAAGAAGGACAATAAGAATAAGGTCAAGTACCTGGAAAAGGAAATTGGTAAGATCTGGGACACAATGAAAACCATCATTGAGCACAATCACAAAATTGTCAAACATAACACCACTATCCTAAGCGCTTTGGTGGAGAAAATTGAAAACACCCAGCAGGGGTCGCTGATTGTGGATCTTCATGTTAATAAGAATAAAAGTAAGCAGGAGGATTCTAGCCCTTCAAAGAGAACAAGATCCAACCTAAAGAGAAAAGTGGATTCTTCGCCTCTTGAGACTTAGGACCTGAAGAAGGTGACCCAAGATATGTGCAACTTGGAAGCTAAAGTTGTTGAGACTTTAAAGTCTCTTGGTTAGTTTAGGTTGTATTTTTTGTTGCTGGTTTCTTGCTAAAATTTTGCTAGCTTTTGGTTGGTGGCTATTGTCCTTTTCTACTTTGTGTTGTCTTGCAGCCTTCCTTTCTTTGGGTACTCTGATGGATTATCTTTTTATGGCTTGTAAACTCTGTGGTTTCAGGTCTTTGTAAAACCCGTTTTTACCTTTATCAAAAACTAATCTCTATCTAAAATTAATCAAATGATGATTAAAACTAGTTCTAATCCATGTCACATCCTCTAGATAATCCCACTTGCACAATAAATCATTTATTTTGATTTATTAAATCTTTATTTTCCCCACAAGGCATATTCCCAAGGAATATTCCCTCATTAACTCCATTTTTTTGACTTTTTTGTCCAAACAAATTTCCCCCCCAAAACTCTCAACCATATGCATTTAATGTTATTTTCAAATTTTAAACTCACCTAATAAGCATTTACTTGCGCAAAGATTAAAATGTGCTCAAGCTTCCTCCATTCACATCTTGACAAGTGGCATGTATCCATTGGTTGAGGATTGATCCCACATTCATCCACTTTGCCTCTTCTTCTCTCAATCTCATCTATAAATTCAAGGCTTCTCTTCTCATTTTTCATCCACAATTTGAGCATTCTTACTATAGGCATTTGAGTTCATTCTTATCATCTTGCATCTTTGGTTTATCATCACTTTGAGGCTTAGCAAGGATTGGGAAAGGGCTCCTTTGCATATCAAAGGTGAACCAATCCACTATGGAATAGGTATGCACTATGCTTCTTTTCATACTTTCATTTGGTTTACTTGATCTTTTGATTGCATTATGAAGCTTATTGTAGTATTTCATAGAGATGTTGAATTATATTTGCTTTACTAACTATACTAATGCTGGGATAGTTTAAGCTTGTTTGCAAATTTTTAACATCTACATTATGGCCCTAGAAGGAGGGCTCTCTATTCCTATTTTTTTACGTTAAATGCATTACATAGGAATACAAAGTCTTTATTTATGTCCTTAATCGGTTTGAATGCATTAAAATGGACTAGAAAGTCTTTATTTCTAATCATAATCAATTTGCAAAATACCTTTTTTATAATATCAGAGGATTTATTTAAGGCCTATACAATTAGTCAATGCATTTATATTATGAATATAAAGAAGCTTAGCCTTGTGTGCTTGAGATCTTTTCATTTTTTCTTCATAATTTCTTTTGTAGGATTCAAACCCCAGCTATGGCAGATCAAACTTCTAAAGAGAACGTTGTTAATCGCTCGGTCACAAACAACATAATGAAAAAGATTTTTATTCATGTGGTTTTGAATAATAGATCAATCTTTTGAAATCTTTAACTGTGATCCTTTATTGGCATGCATTTATGTTCATGATTTCTTTATGGAAGTGCATTCATAGGCAGATTTGATAAAAAGTTGACAGCTGCAAGATTTTCTTGAAGATTTGGTATAGTAGATGTCTTCTTGTATTAAATATTATCTGTTGATTATTGAATTAACAAGCTTAATAGGGAGGGAGGCTAAGGGAATGGGTATGTGCAGGATCATGATGGGCCAAAAAGTTGCAATATGATGGGTATGTGGCTGACGACTTTTTTTTAACCCAAAATTGATGAAACGAAAAGTGTTTTTAAAGGAGATTCTCAGCTTTCCACCAATATAAATTATGCTTTACTTTGAATTTAATAAATAATTATTATTTATTTTCTATTGAATCACGACTAAAGTCCTAATTTTTAGGCTGATTGGAAAACATCTATAGCTTTCAAACGGTATCATATTTTTTAAATCTAAAACATGCGTCACATTCTATACTTCGCATACTA
This sequence comes from Sequoiadendron giganteum, assembly GCA_007115665.2. Taxonomy (NCBI): domain Eukaryota; kingdom Viridiplantae; phylum Streptophyta; class Pinopsida; order Cupressales; family Cupressaceae; genus Sequoiadendron; species Sequoiadendron giganteum. Next base: position 347,575,045 of record CM021102.1, read on the forward strand.
TAAGATTAAAAAATAAAAAATTGAATTTCATGAAGTTTTGACCAAGTTAAGGTGGTCAGACATACGAGTTTTTATATTTTTAAAAAATTACAAAAAAATATGCATCACATCGGGACATGAGTCCTCTACTTATATCTAAAATATTATAAAAAAATATTATCATTTTAATGTGGTTAGGGTGGTCAGACAGACACCTACTTCTAATTTTTTCCCTGAAATTTAAGTAATACTATATTGAAATTTCCAATTTTCACCAAATAGATTTTTTTTTTTGTAAATAACCCTAGTAATTTAGAAACTACATTCAATTTTCTACAAATTCTATTCTTACATATTTTTGAAATAATATAGATTACTTATTCAAATTTTTATGTCAAGTTACCTAACTCTGATTTTTTGAATTTTTTGCCACTTAAGGGCCTGTTTTTTCCATGATGATCCTGCACATACCCGAATGTGAAACTGAAATATATCCCACTACCTGTTGCCTTTCAACTTTTATATTTGATTTAAGTTAAATATATTTTAGTATGCATGGGTAAATTTTTCTCTTAATTCGGTCTGACAGACTTTGATATGAGTCAATTCCACACATAAAGTTTTAGATATTTGTTGGATTTCCATTTTAAAGACATGGTATGGACATTTTGTGTAGGGAAATAGGTACCCTATTGTGAAGAAAATTATTAGGATTTGTTTTTATGTGAGATGAGATTTCCAAATGATCTTAAATTCCCTACCCACTTTCCATTTATTTTCAATTTATGTCATTACATTATTTTTTAAGTTGTGTGCTTTGTTGACATTTAAGAATATAAGATTTGTATATGTAGTCATGGGCTAGGTGAGCATGAGATTTGACACCACTGGGTCATGGTAGGTTGTTTATCTCTGTTTTACTACCACATCCTTCATGTCCACCAACCTAACTTTAAATCACTTGTTTTTGTTGTTACGTTGGGTTCTTAAATCACATAGATTTTCAAATCTGCATCCAAAATGCTCGATGGACGTGGCCAAAATAATTAGTCGACCACTAGTAGATCACTCCTAACCTAGGATGCAAGTATTTTTTCCAAAATATTATTAGGTACGGTGTACACGTGCTCTGAGCTCTAGGGAATGCAGTCAAATCTCTCTTAATTGGATCTGTAGCTTTAATATTTAGAAACACACATAGCTGTAGTGAACATCGCATGCATTTTCTACCCTGTTGATTGCACATAGTTGGCAGAACCCTACACACCATGTTCAGCGTCACCAAAATCTTGAAAAAAAACCACTCTCGACATTGTTGTTGGGAAGATTGAATGAAATCTCCGCTACTTTCCTACATATATGATGAAATAATGGTGCCTTGACATAGAATGGATTCTTTGATGTGATTAAATTGATCTCCCTCAAATCTGTCTTCATTCACTCACCTGCGATAAAATCTGTCATCATTCACTCTCTTCACCTACCTTGTTTCTTGTTTATCACTTGTTTTCATAGTACACTGCATAAATTACAACGAGTGTAACAAAGAAAATACACTTCCCTAGGAGATATGTTTCGACTCTCGAAGCACTCAAAAGTAACGTGAGAGAAAAGCCAAAAAAAAAATCATGGCATGTTACAGTACGGTCTTCACATAGGGCATCTTTTGCCACTAGGATTTGTAAATATGACTTTCTTGTATAGCTCACCATGTGCAATGTGGTAGATTTTGATAGATTCAGATAGAAAACAGAGAAGAGAAGGGAATGATTTTATTTTTTAATCATTTGATGGATGAGATAGTCTTGGGCTTGGATCACTAAAGAGGATGGTTGCCCATAGCCCATGCCTTGCTATTGATATAGTTCTCTGTGCCCCTTGATTATGAGTCTTAACCATGTTTTCTTTGTTATCTGGCTATTCTTCTTGCTATAGCTAAGTTGAGCTCTCATCGATGTATCTATTTTCATATTTCACCCAATTTGGAAAGATCTCTTTTTATCCTTAGTATATCCAATTTTACATTGTCAATATTTAATTAGCAATGGGGGAACCATGTAGTGCAAATGACGTATTTTTATGTTTGAGTCTCAGTTGAACCCCTTAGTGCTAGACTCGGCCGATAGTATAGAAAGTGAGTCTCAGTTGAACTCCTCAACACTGGATTCTAAGTCAAAGAAGGTAGAAGATTATTCTATTCTCAGCTGATATAACATAGAATAAAATATTCATGTTGCTTGACCAAAAAATGTGAACGAAGCATATCCCACTGTGCAATAATGCTTCATGTGTTCAATATTCTTGCATTCATTTAAACGATATCAACTTTGCCTGATAGTCAATGAAAATAAATACTTGAAAATAAACTTTGCATTTGCTTGATTATTTCTAAAGCCTTTCAACGAATCCATTTTAGTATGTTCTACCACAAAGCTATAGTCATTATTGTCATTGTCATGTCTAACTTTCTAGATTCGAAAGTGAATATCAAAGATTGTTTTTAATGGATGACATCAACATGGTAGGTACAAAATGCAAAATACGCTTACAACAATATTAACGTTGAAATGGACACTGATTTGATTTGACTTGACAGTGAGGACTCACAGACTAAATCCTTTTAAATTATTTCTCTAGTGGAGGCATCTTCTTGACTAGCATCACTTATTTATTCCTATAGGCTAAGTGAATGGGAATCAAGACATTACTTGTCTCCAGAATCAAATCTTACTTGTCTGCATTAAATCAATGTAAATATGGATCAGGGGGATCTAATCAATATCATAACCAGGGGGTCTAAGATTGATATGATGGGATTTTAATGTTGCAATTTGGTTGTCATCCTTTACATCTAGAAAAGAAAGAAAAGCATATTTTATTTGAATTTAAATAAATTTGTTGATCAATGATTGATTTTTTTTTTGCTAACTTAAAGTTGTTGGGTGCAGATTTCTAAGGTGGAGTCTATCAATCAGTTCTTCATGCTTAAATTTGATCTACTTCTCATCAAGGCAGATAAATCTAGATATATTTGAGTTCAAGCTTTGGGAATTTGGAATTGAAAAAGCATTTTTTAATGCTTGTTGTTATAATCTAGGGCTTCCATTTTTTTCTCTCATTTTTTGTTTTAGTCCAACTCATTTCTTTTTGAGGTTTAAAATTAACCATTGATTTGACATTTTCAAATTGGTTAAAATTTTAACCTTAGAAAAACTTACTAGAATTTTGATTTTCTCTAAAAAATTGAACAGTCAACTCCACACTTCGATTTCGGGGCTTTAAAAAGTATTTAATTTTTCCTTTGGAAATTAAAATGAACATATGAATTTGGTGTTTTCTAATATTTTTCACAAAGTAATATCATCGAAAAGACGTATGCACTTCTCTCGCGCCTCACGGCGATCTTGAGAATCAAAAGTCTTTTTCTGATATTAGGTTGTTAAAAAGATTACCTCCACATTTCGATTTGGGATTAAAAAATTGAACAAAACTTGCGAGTTTGAGTGGAACATATTGCGTGTGTTCTCTCTTTGTTTCTCCACAAAGATCAATCGAACTACAGATATGTTTGCTCGCTTTTGTTTATCTTAGAGGGCCTACCTAGTGGGAAAAAGTAATCACCTGAGGGTAGGGATAACTTTAGTGGCGAATATTCACCAATTGGAAAATATTTGAAATCGGGACCTCCAAAAATGGTGAATAATACAAGCTAGAAAGGATTCCGAATCGCCAGGTTTAAAAAAAAAAAAAATTGTCTCGACTAATTCGCCAATGCATTATTTTTTAAATGACCCATCATCGGAACTGATTCGCCAGTAGTTTATAATGTAAATACAAATATTACTTATATTCGCCAGTAATTTTATATTCTTACAATTACTTTTTGGGAAATATCACCACTAATAATAGTTTACCATTTTATTTTAGGGATATTTTATCCTTGAATAGGTTTATTATTTATTGCCATCAATTATCTTTTTAATCGAATGGCTACAAGTGAATTCCCTGACTTTATTTCCACGTCCCTTTTAGAAAGGTTGTTGAGGCCCGAAATTTTTTTTGAGCCACACGATTAGATTTGATCATGTGGCCCAAAACAAATTTTAGGAATCAACAACCTTATTAAAAGGCACGTGCATATAAAGTCATGGAATTCACTAAGTCATAGAATTCACTAAGTGCATATAAAATAGTTGTATCGGCAAGACATCCCTAAGTGTCCCATCGATGATGTTCACTCACGTTGATATTCACTCATGGAATGACATCGGGGCTGTTGTCCCCAGACCCCATGAGGGGGCATTTCCCCCTTGACCCCCGCAAGGGGCACTGCCCCTTGACCCCGCTGGTGGCTGGCGCCCCCAAGCCCCTACTTCAATATTAAAAAAAAAACAAAAAAAATATGGGGGAACTGCGCCAACAAACTATGCAATTTTTTAAAGGAGAGATTCGCCATTGTAATTAATTGTTTTAGTGATTATTCACTAGGATTCGCCAGTGTGATTTTTTTTTTTTACCAATTATTCATTAAGATTCGCCAGGATTTTACAAATTTTTGAATAATGTGCATAAGATTCACCAGGGAAAATTAATAATTTTTTCAAACAAAAGGAAAGATTCGCCAGGATTTTACACCTTTGTTGAGGGGGGGGTTTCTAAAAGTTATCCCTGCCCGAGGGAATGACCCAATCGGTAACACGCTAAAGCCAAGCGACTTCCAACCGGTATATAAGTGTGGGTTCTCAAGGAAAGTTTGAGAATCAGGATGATTATTCCAACAAGAAGGGAAGCAATGGTCTCTTTCCGCATCGATGGTCCCTCATGAAAAAAATGCCTGAATTAAAACCCCTTGTTTAGAAAGGCCAAAATCCTAATCTATTTTTTGGTGCAAGAATAGTCGTTTTGAAGCCACCCCACATTCTTACAGATATTAGTAGAGATGAGAAGTATGCCATGGGAGATTCATGGGTACTGATGCTTGGCTGACCTAAGAAGTGTGTGTCATGGAGGGGAGCCAGTGTGGTCAAGCATCTAATCATCCACTAAGAGTAAGCATAGCTGGATTTATCCAAGTGGGAACCCAACAAATACTGTCTTTTCATCCTAGGATTGTGCATGTTATTGGAATAAAAAACACTTTGATTGGATCTCAAAAAATTTGAAAATAAACATTCACAAGATCTTCAAAATTTCAAACCCTTTAGGGAAGCAAATACCTTTGACGAATTCAAGTGCTCTGGCTTGCCCTAGGGACTTCATCCTTAGAGCCATCTAAGTACTTGGGTTTTATCATCATTTTTTTTCACTAAAGTCAACATTAGGAAATTTTTTCCTTAATTTCCTCAATTCTCCACATAATGGACTTTGTGGGATGAGAATAAATTAGGACATTAGACATCTAGTTTGAAACTTTAATCAAAGAATTGTTTGTGGTAAAAAGAACTCATTAAGCAAGTTAAGAGACAATTGGACCCCAGACATGTGTTCTTCCAAATGATTTCCTGCAAAATCAAAATCCAAAACCCCAAGCTCAAAAGTCTTAGTCCAAAAGCTCGTGAGGAGCATCTTGAAAGACTTCTTGAAGTTAGAGAAAGGTTGGTTAACAATTTTTAGAAGAAAGCCTCAAGGAGCAATCCTAACTTATATGAGTTTTATTACCAACAAAATCCAAGTCTCTTCCAAAGGTTTGCATTTCTCACATAAGAAGTATTGCATGTTCTTCAAAACCGAGGTCTTGTAAAAAGGATTTTTATCTAGGTTTAAATCTAGAATCAAAATCAATCACTCTCATTCATCCTTCAAGCATCAAACTCAAATAATCTCACCAACAACTCTTGAAAATCTTAAAAACATCATCCATACTATACTTTTGGAAAATCAAAATCATCTTGTCTGGTTAGATATGTGTGGATGAATCCTTCTACACATATTTGATCAAATTATCAAATCCTTGTGAAAAAATTTACCACTTGATAAAATCCAACATCTTGGGGTCTACGAGTTCATTATCCAAGATCATCTTATTTGACTAGGGGCATCTTGATGAATCCTTCTTTACACCTTTAGTCAAATTATCATCTTGTGTGTGAATCTACTCTAGGACAACATCCAACCTCTTAGAGTTTATTTCACTATCCAAATCAATCCAAAATAAAACCCTAAAGTGTAGTATCACCTCCAAGATTTCTCAAGAGTTCAATCGTCAACACCATCCATCCTCTATGTATCTCATCCCCATCCTTTGATCCTTAAAGAAAACTCGGTTTATCTTCTTTGAGCCTAAAGTTTAAACCAATCTAAGGTGTTAGAGGTTCATCTCTTACATTCTTGAAAATTGATCCTTATTTTATGGTTCAAACTCGATCTCAATACAATAAAAACATGGAGCAAAACAAAGAAACATCCACTTCGAGTGATCTAAGTCAAACTAAAACATAATTCAACCCTACGATATCCATTGAAATACCAATCAATCCTCCTTAGATACTTCAAAACCCTCAAGAGGAAGGTCAAGTGGAAGACATCACCAACAATGTCTTAGGGATGACACAAGATCAAATGCTTGAGATGGTCCAAAATCTTGAAAATCATCGAGTTTTTAATTCCATGATGAGGTTGTATCCCTCCCAATATATGCTCGAATTAGCAAAATAAGGGGATAAACTCCCTTCAACCTATGATGGAAGAACCCTTGTAGAGAGACCTCTTGGGATCATGCCTCCGATCCCACCCAGACCTTCATGTCAAAACATCACCCAAAGTATCCCATAGATCACATCATCCATTGCTCCAACTCTTCCATTCGTTAGAAAGGGAAGCTCATTGCTTCATGCCCTTCAAGAACATCCCCTTGTAAATAATCAAGAGTTGGATGCAAACACCATATTGGCCCAATCCATCCCAATAAATCCATTACACCCATATGTCCCACTCACATTTCATAAACATACCAATTCATCATCCTTTCATGCAACACTAGTTGGTCTTCTCGACATGCAAACCTCTCTCCCTATGACCTCACAAGGAGAAGGTGATTTATTTAGAGCCGAGGGAGTCTTTGATCCTTCGTCATCATCCCTTTAAGAGAATGCATCACCAATCTTCCCACCATTTCCACCTCTACCACTTACATCCACATCACCCCTTGGGTTGGGTCTTCCTCCTTTACCCACCATCAATCAATCAAATCAAAGCAATCCCCTATCATGAATCAAAACATCATTCCATCGATATCACAACAATAGATGGCAACCATCCAAATGACCCCAACAATCAATACATCCACTATTCCCCAAGTCTCTCAAAGCATGGTTTCTCAAGGACCAAGCATCTCAATTACACCATCCACAACTCAAACCCTGATCATCAACACGACCGTTCCGCTCATTACAACAGTCAACACCATTCCCAATCCACCGCCACCACCACCAAAAAACATGACAAATTCATTCAGCATCACGTTGCAAAGTGCTCGACAACCCGCCTATCAAAAGGTGCTCCAAAATCAACAAGTTGCCCAGCTATCTACTCAACAAGCACAAGCACAATTAGTGACACAACAAACACAATAGGCACAACAAGCCACCCAAGAAGCTCAAGCTACCCAAGCTGCACAACTTGAGTCGCTCAAGCCACCCAAGTTAAACAAGCAGCTCAAATCTCTAAAGTCACACAAGCTGCACAAGCTGCTCAAATTGCACAAGCAGTCCAATAAGCACATGCTCAAGCCCAAGCCCAATATCAAGCTCAACAAGCGCAAACGCAAGCACAATACCAGGTATAATTGCAAGTAGCCTAGCAAGAAGCATATCAACATTCCTTGCAAGATTATCAATCACAACAACAAGTGGCTCAACAACAAGCCCAACATCAAGCTTTGTTGGCATAGTAACAGTATGACCAACAACAATCCTTGTTGGCATAGCAACAACATGACCGACAAGAAGCGTTGTTGGCTCAGAAAAAAAATGTAGGCATTACTCGCTTAGCAAAGCTTGCAAAAAACTCACACCAACATCCCACCCGTTGATCCAGCACCTCAAAACATGTTCACCCCACCTCCTGATCTGTAAGGCGATGTGACAACACAAATCAGACTGCTCTCGCAGCAAGTGCTTGATCTTCAATCAGGAAAAACAATAAGGACACTCAAAAATTTATGTCCCTATCCTTTTGACGGGAGCTTAGGAATGGTACCATTCTTGAAGTGATTCGAAATCCCCAAATTTGACAAAGATCGTGGGATAGGGAACCCTGAAGATCACATTAGGGAGTTCCAGGTACATTATATGGAAGTCACATACAATGACACATATCTAATGCGATTGTTTCCTTGAAGCTTGGATGGTCTTGCTATGGAGTGGTTCTCTTGTCTGCCTACTGGCATCAAAACATTCCAAGAAATCAAAGATGCATTCCTCCAGATTTATGCATTCAACATTGGCATGGATGTTAGTTTAGAGGAAATTTTGGTGCTCAAATAGGGAAAGGGGGAATCATTCACCTCCTTTGTCCAATGATGGCAATCCAAGGACAATCAAAGCAAGTAGATCATACCAAACGAACAACAAATCTACACTATCATGGCTAATATGGACAACACCTTGGAATTCTATCTGAAGATGCAATGCATCACCACATACGACCAATTAATCCCAAAGGTGCTTAACATCGAAAGATCCATTATTATGCAAGGGGGCATACCTACCTATCATGAACATCAAGATAGTCACCCATCTACTAGTTACAATGAGAAACCTCACACATGGGTGAAGAACAAGAATTTCACCAAAGATGGAGTGGTTGAGGCCAAGGTCATCATCAGTGATCCAAAGAAAAATAATCAAACATATCATCAACCACAAAACAATAATCATAATAACATGCAAGCCAATGTGGTAAACTGGAAACCACCCCACAATCAAGTCAATAACTTGAATAATCAAGGAGGACCACCTCCGCGAAACAAGTATCCCCCCAAGAGGAAATTCAAAGTCCTTGGGGAATCAATCAAATCCATCATGAAAAAGTTGGTCAATGAGAACCTCATCAAGATCCCCATCTATGATAATTACCAAGAGCCCCAAGTGAAACCACCCTGGTACAGTGAAAATTTCCTTTGCGATTATCATAAGCTCAAGGGGCATACGACCACCAACTACATGAAATTAAAAAAAGTCATCCAAGGTCTCATCGATGATAAAATCATAAATTTTGAGCAACCGACCGGTAATCAAGATCTTAAAATATACACCAATCCGATGCCCGATCACAACCAAGGGAACAACAAAGGGAAGAAAAAGTATGGAAATGTAAACCATGTGTACAATGGAGTTGTCGCCTCCCTAGATGAATTGGTCACTATTGTTAGCATCAAAGGATTCAATGTTGATTGTGGAGTCACCACACGTGGAGGAAAGGTAACCATTGTTGGGGCACCACAAACAACTAAGCCCCTACTTCCAATAAAAAATCCATCACTAATGGTTACAAATTCCTTCACCAGTTAAAAAGAACCCCTGCTCAGATCTCCATGATGTAGTTACTGAAGATTTCAGCTACCCACAAAGAAATCCTTGAAGAAGCGTTGGCTTCATCTACCATCTCTGCCAACCTTGATATGGAGAAATTCCAAGCTATGGTCGGTAACATCACCACTCCGAACCTCCTCACATTTTCTAATCAGGAATTCCCTGCCCAACCATCTCATAACCATGTGCTCCACCTTGAAGTCTTGGTTCATAAAACTAAGGTCAAAAGGGTCTTGGTGGATGGGGGTGTAGGCCTCAACATTTTTTCACTTAAGCTTATCAAGAATCTGGGAATCTCTGAAGATTCCATTGAAAAAGGTAAGGGAATCACAATCAATGCTTACGATGATCAAGAAAGAGTGTCTCAAGGCACTATTCAACTCCTTATTCAAGTAGGGCCCATTTTATGGAAACTACCTATCAGGTGCTTGACCTTGACCTACCCTATAACATCCTCTAAGGACACCCATGGATCCATGGGATGCAAGTAGTTGCATCGACTTTCCACCAATTTGTCAAGTTTTCATACCAAAACCAAGAGGTCACAATCTATGGTGATCCTGAACCCTTTGCCTACTGGAACAACCTAGAATCCAAGTATTATAAAGTACCCCAAGTCCCAAAAAACAATGAAGGCCCCTCAAATCCATATATTGATCCATCCAACATGGCCTCCACAATTGGGACAAAGACATTAGCATCCCCGACATATCTAACATCAAGTTTATAATCCAAGACAATACGTGTGGCGAATATAGAATGAAGAAAGGATCCTTTGTAGTCAGGAAGTTACCTCAACCCCCCAGATCCCATGGACAACCAAAACCCACTAATATAACATCTCAAACCTTTAGAGCAAACCCCTCTCGATTCAAGATTTGGGGATATCTAGGCTGAGAAGTGGTGGACGAGCAAGATGTATCCAGTTTCCTCTATCAAGATGAAAGACCTATACCATCCCTTCCCATGGATGATGCAAATAGAGGACTCTAGTTAATGTTGGGCATGGGCTATAACAGAAATGGAAGCCTAGGAAAGAACAAGCTGATTGGAACCTATCATTGTTGAGAAATGAATGAAAAATATTGGCCTTGGGTGTACCCCTCCGAGTGTAACCATACGTGGTAGAAGTCCCCCAATTAACATAGTTAGGACTCCCCCTCAGCTATCGGCAACCGCCCTCCAGTTACCTTTGTCAATAGGTTGAGTCATAGATAACTTTACCTTTGACATAACCAATGTGTGTAGTAGTAGTGATGACGAGGATACCATAATAGGCTTACCCATGATTTTTGAAGACTCCTCCCTACTCATGATTAGCACCCTATCTTTTGAGTCGGACCACCAAACTCATGAAATAAACCTGGTCTACCCCCAACTCATTGATTATGACCAATGAGGACCATCGATTATAGACACATTTGAGAATGATGAGGTGCTCTCAAAATTCATGGGATTGTGAGAAATAGTACCATATGGAGATCATAAGGTTGAGTTTGACATCACACTGGACACTCAAGCCTATTATGGGGAGATGATTGAATCCTTCAGTCGCAAAATTGAGAAATTGAGAATAATCTCAAGGTCCTTGAGTGAAAACCACACTATGGCACTCTCTGACGGGTATGTGCAGGATCATGATGGGCCAAAAAGTGGTGATATGTAAGCCATATGATGACCCATGTGGCTGACGACTTTTTTTTTACCCAAAATTGATGAAATGAAAAGAGTTTTTAGAGGAGATTTTCAGCTTTCCACCAATATAAATTATGCTTTACTTTGAATTTAATAAATAATTATTATTCATTTTCTATTAGAATTATGAATAAAGTCCTGATTGATAGGCTGATTGAAAAACATCTATAACTTTCAAACGGTATCACATTTTTTGAATTTTAAACATGCATCACATTCTATGCTTTGCATACTATAGAATTAAAAAAATAAAATTGAATTTCATGAATTTTGACCAAGTTAAGGTGGCTAGACAGACTAGCTTTTATATTTTTTAAAAGTTATAATAAAAAAATCATAATTAATTATTTACTTGGAAATAAATCATAAAAAAATATGCATCACATCGGGACATGAGTCCTCTACTTATATCTAAAATCTTATAAAAAAATATTATCATTTTATTGTGGTTAGGGTGGTCAAACAGACACCTACTTCTTATTTTTACCCTGAAATTTAAATACTATTGCATTGAAATTTCAAATTTTCACCAAATAGATTTTTTTTTTTAAATAAAGGTCTAGTAGTTTAGAAACTACATTCAATTTCCTATAGATTCTTCATTTACATTTTTTTTAAATAATATAGATAACTTATTCAAATTTTTATGTCAAGTTGTCTAACTATGATTTTATGTCTTTTTATTGCCACTTAAGGGCCTATTTTTTCCATGATGATCCTGCACATACCCTAACCATAAAATAGTAAAGATAAAGGATGTATCTGATGGTGAAAACCTCTTTGAGGTGGCGAAGGATGAAGGATTCAATCTTCCCCTCACTACACTTCATCCATAAAAATCAGCAGTCCTAGCAAAATAGTGTAACCTCATCAATTTGGGAACAAAAGAAATACCGCATATAACCTTCTATGTTGAATCACTTCTCATAGAAGAACAAGAACTCTTAGCTGCATTCCTCAAAGAAAGAAAGGAAAATTTTGCATGGAATTATGTTGACATGCTTGGGATTGATCCAAAGGTAGTAGTTCATCACTTGGTTGTATATCCTAAAGCAAAACCTATGAGTCAAAAACTGAGAAAGATGCATCCCCGAATAGCCTTACTATTTAAAATGGAATTTCAAAAGCTCTTGGATGCGGGATTCATACACCTGATTGACTATCCAGAATTGGTGTCCAACTTAGTACCTATTTCAAAACCCACTAGGGGCATCCATATCTGCACCGATTTTAGAGACTTAAATAAAGCATGTCCTAAGGATGACTTTCTACTACCCAACATCGACATGATAGTGGATATGATGGACGGACACAAGATGCTATCACTAATGGATGGGTTATTATGATATAATCATATTATGATAGCAAAGGCAGACCAACACAAGACAATGTTCACATGTCCATGGGGAACCTACTACTGGAATTTGATGTCATTCAGGTTAAAGAATGTAGGAGAAACTTATTAGAGATGCATGACACTAATCTTTCATGACATGATTCATAAGACGATGGAAGATTATGTGGATGGAATATTGGCTAAGTCAAGGAAAAGATGACACCACATATCAACTTTGGGCTCCATTTTTTATAGGTTGGAAAAGGACAAGGTCTACCTCAACCCAAAGAAGTGTGTCTTCGAAGTACAATCAGGTAAGCTCCTGGGGTATATCATGTCAATGAGAGGAATCAAGGTTGATCCCGCCAAATTCAAGGTGATCCTCGAAATGGAAGCACCCAGGATAGTAAAGCAGCTAAGAGGCCTACAGGGAAGGCTCTAGTCCATCCGCAGGTTCATAGCATAGCTGGTAGATAAAAAAATCCCATATTCTCATCTACTCCACAAGGGGGTAGCATACAAGTGCGATGAAAAATGTGACCAATCATTCAATAAAATCAAGGAATAGCTACTCACACTACCAGTTCTAATGCCACCAATTCTAGGAAAACCATTGATCCTATACATATCAGCAACAACATCTCTTGGTGCTCTCTTAGCCTAGCATGATGAAAATGAAAGAGAGCAATATACTACATCAACAGGACCATGGTGGGACATGAGCTAAATTATAAACCTATTGAAAAATCTTGTCTATCAATCATATTTGTAGCTCAAAAGTTCAAGCACTACATGTTGGCTCATCAAATCAAGCTAATCGCAAAGATAGATCCGCTCAAGTACCTACTTTCCAAAGAAACTCTCACAAGACAAACAACCAAGTGGGTTATGATCCTAACAGAGCATGACATTGAATATGTAGAGCGTAAGGCCATCAAAGGACAAGTAATTGCAAACCAGCTAGTAGAAGCATCGATGTATGTCGATAATCCATTGGTATCAGAGTTCCCTGACAAATCCATCTTCAACATAAACATAGTAGACCACTGGAAAATGTACTTTGATGGATCTCGCACACAACATGGGTCAAACGCTAGAATCTTCTTCATAAAGCCACAAGGTGATTGCATACCCAAATCTTATAAGTTGTCCTTTTCCTGCACAAAGAACATCATTGAATATGAGGCTCTCATTATAGGATTGAGAATTGTTGCACAATGGCGGATCATGGCACTCAAGGTCTATGGAGATTCACAACTTATTATCAACCAAGTCAATGGTGAATACAAAAAATGAACGACAAGCTAAATCCATACAGGAAACACGTGGAGAGCCTCAAAGAATCCTTTATTGATGTCACCTTTGAGGAGATACCAAGAGCTAACATCAGGGCAACATATGCTATGGCCACAATCGGATCACTCTTGGAGATCCCACACAATGTCCCAAAGTAGGAATTCCTCATAGAGCAGCTTCTCGTACCAGCATTTAGAGTACCAGAGTCTGAATTTGTGTGTGAACTCATCGGTCCCAGTGATCCATAGTACCATGACATCTACACCTACTTGAGAATAGGATTCCTTCTTGCTGATATAACCCTAAACATTAAGGGTATGTGCAGGATCATGATGGGCCAAAAAGTGGCGATATGTAAGCCATATGATGGCCCATGTGGCTGACGACTTTTTTCTTACCCAAAATTGATGAAACGAAAAGGGTTTTTAGAGGAGATTCTCAACTTTCCACCAATATAAATTATGCTTTACTTCGAATTTAATAAATAATTATTATTCATTTTCTATTAGAATTATGAATAAAGTCCTGATTGATATGCTCACTGAAAAACATCCATAACTTTCAAATGGTATCACATTTTTTGAATTTGAAACATGTGCCACATTCTTTGCTTCACATACTATAGGATTAAAAAAAAAAATGAATTTCATGAATTTTTTACCAAGTTAAGGTGGTTAGACAGACGAGCTTTTATATTTTTTTTAAGTTGTAATAAAAAAATTATAATTAATTATTTACTTGGAAATAAATTATAAAAAAATATGCATCACATCGGGACATGAGTCCTCTACTTATATCTAAAATATTATAAAAAAATATTATCATTTTATTGTGGTTAGGGTGGTCAGACAGACACCTACTTCTTATTTTTACCCTGAAATTTAAATACTACTGCATTGACATTTCGAATTTTCACCAAATAGATTTTTTTTAAAAAATTCAAGGTCTAGTAGTTTAGAAACTATATTCAATTTTCTATAGATTCTATTTTTACATTTTTTTGAAATAATATAGATAACATATTCAAATTTTTATGTCAAGTTGTCTAACTCTGATTTTCTATCTTTTTATTGCCACTTAAGGGCCTTTTTTTTCCATGATGATCCTGCACATACCCTTAAACGAGCCTTCATCAAAAAGTCTTAAAATTTTGTCATCCTAGGAGAAACCCTCTACCATAGGAGCATCAAAGAGACCCTATTACGCTGCCTAAATACTGAGGAAACCCTAACTTCTTTAACTGAGGTACACAATGACATTTGTGGTTTGCACTCGAGCGATATGACTTTGGCTAAGAAATTTTTGAGGACTGGATACTATTGGCCCACAATGTAAAGGGACACATATGACTCTGTCAGAAGATGTTTACAGTGTCAGTAGCATGGGGACCTCATCCATCCACCAGCTCAGGAACTCCACCCCATTATCACACCTTGGCCCTTTTCACAATGGGGGCTCAATCTCATCAGTAAAATCACCCCCACCTCATCCAATGGCCATAAATTCATCATCACTGCCATAGATTAATTCACAAAGTGGTTTGAAGCCATTCCCACGACCTACATAACTAGAAATCAAATATCTGAGTCCATCCTAAACTACCTTATATGCCAATATAGTGTCCCTCAAGCCATTATCTCAGATAATGGGACACCTTTCAAAAATCAGGATGTTTGTGACTTATGTGAAAAATTCAAAATCCGACATCGCTTATCCACTCAGTATTACCCCCAAGGCAATGGCCAAGTAGAAGCCACCAATAAAACCATCTTGAAAATCCTTAAGAAAATAGTCAATGACGTCGGCCATGACTGGCATCTACAAATAAATCCCGCCTTATGGGCTTATCGGACAAGCATTCACACACTAATAGGTGCCACCCCCTTCTACCTGGTCTATGAATCAAAATCCATTCTCCCCATTGAGATCGAGCTCCCATCTCTCAGGATATCACTGCAAAATCTCATTACAAATGAAGAATACATGGTCTCATGACTAAATGAGCTAGAACTATTGGACAAGTGGTGCATGGATGCCCTCAATCACTTACAAATCTATCAAAATCACCTCAAACAAAGCTACAACAAGAAAATAAGTAGGCGGACCTTCCAAGTCAACGAGCTAGTACTAAAAGAGAATCAAAAGAACATTCCAAATCTGAATAGCAAGGGAAATTTTGAACCCAATTGGTTGGGACCTTTCATCATCACAACAAGCTACAAGTCAAGGGAATATCAGTTATCAACACTAGAAGGCGAACCTCTATAGGAGCCCATGAACAACTCCCATCTTAAAAAATTTACGCCTAAATATTTCAAGGTATAGAACCAAAAATATAAAAAAAATAGAAAAAGACCTGAAAAATGGTCACCCTAATGAAAACCTAGCAAACAGGCGTCTTGGTGACAACAAAAAAATCAAAAATTATAAAAATCGAAAAAAAATAGAAAAAAGATTAAAAACAGTAAAGAAAAAATCATCCTCTAGTGAAAACCACTTCGGTAGTGCTTTGGACAAATACCTTGGTGAAAACCTGGAAAATAGGCACAAGCGTAAATAAAGAACTCTCCATCCACTAGGATCTTCACGGCTTATTTTGCACACTCACTTATCCATTACATTCCATTTATTCTTCCATCATCCATTCACGTCTGTATCATAGCTTGATCTTGTGTTTGTATCATGTTCCACCCTAGTACTACTTGGCACATTCCTAAGGCCAGTTTGTCCTGCCTTTATCAAAGTAGTCTATCACACCACGCTGGGGGAATGTTCTTTAAATTTTATCAAATTTGATTCATGTATATTCTTGTGATCTTCCTTAAAATAAAAAATCCAAAAACATTCAAAAAATCCGTCAAAAATCCAAAAACATCAAAAAATCAAAAAAATCCAAAAACATCCAAATCATATCAAAATCCAAAAAATCAGAAAATAGATTTGTCCAACGAAACTATGTCATCTCTGAGCTTGAATTTAGGCAAGGTTTATCTTTGATCATCCCCCGAGAAACCCTAGGTCAGTCCTTTAGGAGTCTTTCATAATAAGTGGGAAATTCATCATTTGTTTATATCTCCATCTTGTAAATTGGTCAAGTCATCAGTCAAACTACGTGGTCTCTGTGTGTATAGCGTAGGCAAGGATAATCTATTGATTAGATCTTGTGACCCCTAGGATAGGTCTTTAGGTTAGGTTCTTGGTCAAAATCTCAGAAAACCCAAAAAATGGAAAATCTCAAAAATACCAAAAACATTGAAAAATCTCAAAATCCCAAAAATAGCCTCAAAACATTTTGAAAAGTACCAAAAATATCCAAATATTTGAAAAACCCAAATTGGTCCATCTGTCTCATCTTGCTTTCACCCGCAATAATCACCACTCATAATAAATCACTGTCGCTTTCATCTTTTGGTAAGTCAATCAAAAGCAAGTCTAACAGGATTAAAGGTAAAATCTCAATTGTCAAAGTCTAAAGTCTAGGTTAGTAAGTCAAAAAGTTGGTCAACTCTTGGTATCCATATCTTATCATCCAATCAATCTCATCATCACCTGATCACAACATGTCCTAGGATGCATCCTTCCTACAATGGACATCAACATCAGGCATCACCATAGTTTAGTCTTGGCTAGCAATATGAAGAACATTAGCCTGTTTGTCTACTTTATCTTTGTCTTTTTGACTTATCTTATTTTGCGCTCATTCCAAGGACCTCTCAATGATGCCTAGTCAAAATGGTTTAGAGAGAAAGGAATGGGGCAACAATCATTATCTTTTTATCTATTGTGCTTGTTAGATATCCTTGTAAAATAACTTTGTCATGCGTGCTTTGTTTTGTTTGTAGGGAGGGTGTTTTAGGTGTCTTGTTGACCACATAAGAAGGCTTTCTTTTTTATCTTTTGGTCTGAGATGTCTAGTATATCTGAACTTCATTCTGAATAAGGTTGTGTATGTCAGGTGTGAACAAGAGTACTCCTATTTGATTGTTGAGTCAAAGTCCATCACACTAGGTGCAATACCATCCTGCTTCTTTATACCTTGAAGCATTGTACCTATGTGTGTTATCAAACATAAGGAAAGTTACGCTCTTTATCTCTCCCATCCTTGGATAAGCAATACATCACCATCATTCATCATCATATCTAATAAATTCTCCACGACTAATAAACTTATTGGACTTCTGCATCTTCTTGGATTCAAGGTTGGATCTCTCTCATTCTTCTATCCTATTTCATGCTAACATAAGCATCATTTCATCAATGCATCCATCTCATCCATCTCACATGCATTTCATAATCATTTAAGTTGTTTAGGATAATATAGATTTTTTATTCTAAGCATCTTAAAAAAAAAGACATCTCATCATCATTATCATATAGATCTGTTAATCTAGGAATCCATACATCCACCTTCAACCTCTTTGTCACGAGATTGACCCTCAATTTGAACTTTTTGCTCAATCTCTCGAGGGGGAAATGTACCAATGTACTTCTTTCCACTAGGGCATCCGAAAAAAAAAAAAAATTTAATTTCGATCTCGGCAACATTATTCTGTGAACCAATGCAACAAGTACATTACTTCAAAGAGGGGAAAAATGTAGACACATAGAATATACATGCATCTTTAACCCAGATTCACTAATTTCATTTCACTAACCATTTTAATCATCTTCATTTGATTAAAATTCATCATTTTCCCTCTTTAATTAAATAAAATCATCTTTTATTTGATTAAATCCTAAGTCATCCTCCTTAAATTAAATAAATCAATTTTATTTAATTATCTTCAAATGTTCTTCATTTAATTAAATAAATTTGCATCAATTTCCTCCCATTTGATTTAAAATCTAAATCAAATCTCATGTCAACTAATCTCTATCTAAAATTAATAAAATCATGATTAAAACTAGTTCTAATCCATGTCACACCCTCTAGATAATCCCACTTGCACAATAAATCATTTATTTTGATTTATTAAATCTTTATTTTCTCCACAAGGCATATTCCCAAGGAATATTCCCTCATTAACTCCACTTGTTTGACTTTTTTGACCAAACAAATTTTCACCCCCAAAACTCTCAACCATATGCATTTAATGCTATTTTCAAATTTCAAACTCACCTAATAAGCATTTACTTGCACAAAGACCAAAATGTGCTCAAGCTTCCTCCATTCACATCTTGACAAGTGGCATGTATCCATTGGTTGCTCAGATTGATCCCATATTCATCCACTTTGCCTCTTCTCTCAATCTCATCTATAAATTCAAGGCTTTTCTTCTCACTTTTCATCCACAATTTGAGCATTCTTACTATAGGAATTTGAGTTCATTCTTATCATTTTGCATCTTTGGTTTATCATCACTTTGAGGCTTATCAAGGATTGGGAAAGGGATCCTCTACATATCAAAGGTGCACCAATCCACTTTGGAATAGGTATGCACTAAGCTTCTTTTCATGCTTTTATTTGGTTTACTTGATCTTTTGATTGCGTTATGAAGCTTATTTTAGTATTTCATAGAGATGTTAAATTAGATTTGCTTTACTAACTATACTAATGTGTGGGATAGTTTAAGCTTGTTTGCATATTTTTAACATCTACACTTTCAAACTATAAATACAAGGCATTCTTCCTTGAAAATCATCCAGAATTTGAGTATTTGCACTATAAGCATTTGGAGTTCATTTTCATCTATCATCATATTGCATTTTGCATCATCATCATCTAAGCTTGTCAAGGAGGTGGGAAATGGCATCCTTTTCACATCAAAGGTGCACCACTTCCACTATGAGATAGGTATGAACATGTTTTTGTATGCTTTCAATTAGTTTACTTGATATTGCTTTGTTTGCATTATTAAGCATGTTGGAGTATTTCATAGAGATAGTTTAAGCTTTTGCAGATTTACCATCCACAAAATGGTGCTAAAAGGAGGGGAGGAATATAGAGTCTTTTTTTACCTCTATTTCATTTAGTAGATAGAAATATGAAGTTTTTTTTTTTGTCTACTTAATATCAATTCACGTGCATGAGTTTTTGTTTCTGCGTATTTTCTCTATGCAAGCTCCTACTATTTATTTTCTTTGTCCGATCAGATTTCAGCCATTTTTAGTCACTAATTTCTCTAAATTTATAGAGACCACAACTACAGGGCTTTTTAGCTTCTAAATATGGAAATCTCTTGTGAACAATCATGATTTAAATATATGTTTTTAGTGTGTTATGAATTACTCACTAAATAAAACTATCTAGGTCAAATAGTGCACATGCCTTGTCTATGTTTACACATTTTGCATACATGTCTACCATCGTACTTTGTTGCTACCTTGAGTTTTGAATCACATGGGATTGTTGTTCTTTATTGGAACGCATTCATAATACGCTGGTTTAATTGTTTTGTCTCTTCTTTGAATTTTCCTTTGGTCATCTCCCAAACAACCCACTGCATAACCATTGGTTCCCAACCCAAACATAGTGACATCATTTTATTAAAGGCATTGTTTCAATTTTGGTCGTAACTTTTTTTTGCATGGTTTTTTTTAAGTCTTACCAATGAGCCCATTTGGTGCATATCCTACTATTATTGTTGCTATCATGTTAAAATCTTTGTATTTAGTATCGCTGCATCATTCTTAATATTTCATTTTGGGTAAGTCAATAGCTTTCAAATTTCACATAAGTTTCTTTCTTTCATGCAATTCCAAATGTACAAATAATGAATGTCTATCGACGAACATGTTAGATTGTGCTGGGTACTAAGATGTTTTGGTTTTTTTTTAAAACTTACCAGCAAATTGTGTCATGCAAAAGTTACAATGAGAAGAAGTGACATTATGAACATAGGTGAATACTCCAAATCAAATTAATTAAGGTAGTTGAATCACCTACAAAGGCATGAATTTTTCTATTGCCATGGTTCTCAACTTCTTTCACATATTTTTTGGGTTGTAAAAAAAAAAACCTTGCACTCAATAGCTATGACTGAGAAATTGATTAGAGTGTTTTATTGGATGGATGAGGCTGATTTATATTATGTCATTGTAGAATAGTGCGCTCTATTTGTAAATTGGACATTTCTACCCTAGCATGTGACTTACAAGTTGAGAAACGGTTGTTTGGGGTTCTATTGTTTAATGACAGAATTGCTTCAACTCTTTTATTAGGTTCCAACTACTATTTTTCTTTTCTCTTGGAAACATCAATGGAACTCCATAACAGTATCCTTAAATCCAATGCAAATCAGCTCATGTTTTCCTATAATTTTCTTTATGTGTTGAAATTGAAATGACATCTCACCTTCTGGCTCTTTTGTGGGTTTTAGCATTATTTACATTAGGTAGCTTTTTAACTTTTCGTGCACTAAGTGGAGTTGATTGTCCAATTTTAAAAATAAGTCAAGCTCCAAGCTATAGGGATGTCAGTGACATCAGCCAAGCCCTAGACTCTAGAGAATGCATTGTCTACATAAAGAATTGGTTGACATTAAGCATCAGAATCAAACAAAAGCAAACAAATTGGAGTTAGAAAATTTGAAATTTGAAATTAAGACTTGGAAAAATCATTTTTTAATGCTTGTTGTAATAATCTAGGGCTACCATTTTATGCTCTTGTTTTTTGTTTTAAGCCAACTCACTTCTTTTTGGGGTTTAAAATTGTAGACATGAAAAATTGACATCATGCATCTAATATTAAATAAATCAAATTTATTTAATTAAATTACTAATACATCAATTTCCTCCCATTTGATTTAAATAAATCCAAGTATCTAAGTCAAAAGTCAAAATCAGCTAATCTTCATCTTAATTAATCAAATCATGATTAATGCTAAACATAATCACTCTGAATCTCTAGATTTTTCCACTTGCACAATAAATCAATTTATTTGATTTATTATTTCTTCTAATTACTTTCAAAAGGGCATCAAGATGGAATATTCTTCCAAATTTGAAAATCCCTCCAAATGAATTGTCCCCTCCAACTTGGCATTAACTCCTCTTACATTGTCTCTTACATGTCTCCCACTTGGCATTGAAGACTCTTTATTCTCCCTCCAACAAGACAACTTTCAAATTTTCAAAATCCACCTAATATCATTTATTGTGCACATTCATCAAAATGTGCTCAAGCTTCCTCCATTCACATCTTGACAAGTGGCACTTGGCCATTGGATGTTGAATGATCCCACATTCATCCATTTTTCCTCTTCTTCTCTCAATCTCATCTATAAATAAGAGGCTTTTCTTCTCATTTTGGACACAACTTGATACACATTCATCTTGCACTTCATCTTGATCATCATCTTGCATCTTGTTCATCATATCACATAACATCTTCAAAGCATTTCATCCATCATCGAAGAGCTTATCAAGGGTTGGGAAAGGGCTAATTTTCATATCAAAGTAGCACCAATCCACTATGGGATAGGTTTGAACATACTTCACATGCCTTCAATTAGTCTCTTTGGTATTTTAGTGTTTTGTTTGCATTATTTAGTATGATTCAATATTTCATAGAGATGCTAGTTTTACTTGCTTTAAACAGACTAACAATACTAATGTGGTTCATTGTTTGAAATTTGTGGAAATTAGTGTCTACATAATAGCGCTAGAAGGAGGGCTAGTGATTTGGATTTTGTCTCACAAATCCTTGACAAATTTGATTTTATGTTTGTCAATGTTTGGATCACCACATTAGGTTGAGGATATAGATCAATATTTATTCCCGAAGCAAGATGTAAATATCTGATGAAAACTTGGCAAGTAGGCATCATGTGTATCAAATAGGTCAGGCATTTGTGAGCCAAAATCCAAATCACTAGCCAATGGCATATTTTGGCGAGAAGATGTTCCTTATCAAGCTTTATCTTTCATTGAAGATCAATCCAAATAATCAATATCAGTAGCATCTAATTTAAACTTCAGCATCACATCAAATCATTCAAATAGATTTTGTTTTGAATCAAGCTTCAAAATCCTGATCAATCAAATCCAACCAATCCATCATCATCTCGAGATATCATTCCCAATCCTTGTGTTGCTTAATGCTATCCTTGCATTATTGTGTATCCTCAACAATGTTATCATCATCAATCTTGATCAATCAAATCCAATCAATCCATCATCATTTCATTCCTCATGTTGCTTAAAGACTATCCTTGCATTGTTGTGTATCCTCAACAATGTTATCATCATCAATCCATCAATTTGATCAATCAACCTTAGCTTGTTTTTCAACAAAATCCCAAAATCGATCATTGATATCATCACATATCCATATCCAAATCACCCAAATCATATCAAAATCCTAAAACTCCAAATCATATCAAAATCCTAAAACATCCATAACATATCAAAATCCAAAAACATTCATAAAATCTCATAAAACCCAAAAACATTTGAAAATTTGGAAAATCAAAACATTTGTAAAATCTCGAAAAAATCCAAAAACAGCCTCAAAACATTTCAAAACACCAAAAACATCCAAATATTTAAAAAAACCTAAAATGGTGCATCTGCCTCATCTTGCTTGCACCCGAAATATTCATCATTCATAATAAATCAATAATCATTTTCATCCTTTGGTAAGTCAATCGAAAGAAAGTATAGCATGTTTAAAAGTAAAACCTAATCGTCAAAGTCTCAAGTGTAGAAAATTAGTCAACTCTTGGTATCAATATCTTATCATCCAATCGATCTCATCATCACCTGATCATAACATGTCCTACGATGCATCCTTTCTACAATGGACATCAACATCAGGCATCACCATAGTTTAGTCTTGGCTGGTGGTATGAAGAAAATTATCTTGTTTGTTTACTTTTTCTTTTTCTTTTGACTTATCTTATTGTGCTCATTTCAATGACCTCTCAATGATTTTCCAAACAAAGAGGTTTAGAGAGAAAGGAATGGGGAAACGATCATTATCTTTTTTTCTATGCTTGTTGGATATTCTTGTAATATAATGTGGTCATGCGTGTTTTACTTGATTTGTAGGGAGGTTGTTTTAGGTATCTTGTTGACCACATAGGAAGGATTGCTTTTCTATGTTTTGGTCTAAGATATTTGAAATATATGAACTACATTATGAATAAGGTTTCATATGCCAGGTGTGAATAGGAGTACTCCTATCTGATTATCGAGTCAAAGTCCATCACACTAAGTTCAATGCCATCCTGGTTCTTTATACCTTTATGCATCATGCCTATGTGTGTTATCAAACATAAGGTAAGTAGCCCTTTTAAAATCCCAATTCCTGATAAGCAAATCATCCATCTCTCATCATCATCTCTAATAAAGTTGGCTTGTTGAATCTTCTTGTCATCATCTCATTTCTTCTTTTTTGTGCTAACATCATACCAAGACAATTAATAATCATCGTCATTGCATCCATCCTACATCCACAAACCATCATATCATATCATATCATATAAGAAACACTGATCATCTCACATGCATTTTCATCATCTCATAAATTATACATTTGCATAAAACATCCATTGCATAATCATATAAGCATCATCACATCATCCATGTCATCCATTTCACATGCATTGCATCATCATTTTAAGTTGTTTAGGATAATATAGATTGGTTATTCTAAGAATGTTGAAACAATCTCATTTGCATCATCATCATAGCCATCCATACATCCACCTTGAACCTCTTTGTCGCAAGATTGACCTTCAAATCAACCCTTTCGCTCGATCTCTCCAAGGGGAAATGTACAAACGTACTTCTTTTCGCTAGGGCATCCAAAAAAAATAGAATTTTTCTAATTTTGATCTTGGCAGCATCATCCTTTGAATCAATGCAATAGGTACATTGCTTCAAAGAGGCGAAAATGAAGACATGCAAAATTGACATCATGCATCTAATATTAAATAAATCAAATTTATTTAATTAAATTACTAATGCATCAATTTCCTCCCATTTGATTTAAATAAATCCAAGTATCTAAGTCAAAAGTCAAAATCAGCTATTCTTCATCTTAATTAAGCAAATCATGATTAATGCTAATCATAATCACTCCAATTCTCTAGATTTTTCCACTTGCACAATAAATCAATTTATTTGATTTCTTATTTCTTCTAATTACTTTCAAAAGGGCATCAAAATGGAATATACTTCCAAATTTGAAAATCCCTCCAAATGATTTGTCCCCTCCAACTTGGCATTAACTCCTCTTACATGTCTCCCACTTGGCATTTAAGACTCTTTCTTCTCCCTCCAACAAGCCAACTTTCAAATTTTCAAAATCCACCTAATATCATTTATTGTGCGCATTCATCAAAATGTGCTCAAGCTTCCTCCATTCACATCTTGACAACTAGCACTTGGCCATTGGATGTTGAATGATCACACATTCATCCATTTTATCTCTTCTTGTCTCAATCTCATCTATAAATAAGAAGCTTTTCTTCTCATTTTGGACACAACATGATACACATTCATCTTGCACTTTATCTTGATCATCATATCACATAGCATCTTCAAATCATTTCATCCATCATAGAAGAGCTTATCAAGGGTTGCGAAAGGGCTACTTTTCATATCAAAGTAGCACCAATCCACTATGGGATAGGTTTGAACATATTTCACATGCTTTCATTTAGTCTCATTGGTATTTTAGTGTTTTGTTTGCATTATTTAGTATGATTCAATATTTCATAGCGATGCTAGTTTTACTTGCTTTAAACAGACTAACAATACCAATGTGGTTCATTGTTTGAAGTTTGTGGAAATTAGTGTCTACAAAAATTAACCATTGATTTGACATTTTCAAGTTGGTTAAAATTGAACCTTAGAAACATAAGTTAGATTTCGATTTGGGCTTAACAATTGAACAAAAAAATCTTCACACTTCATCTTGGTGCTATAAAATGAATATATTACTCCTTTGAGGATTAAAATGAACATGTTCCTTTTATTCTTTGTAATCCATTATCTAAAGTAATATAATTTAAAAAGAGGTATGCACTTCACAACGATCTTGAGAATCAAAATCCTTTTGGTGATATTAAATTGTATAAGTTATTGCCTCCACACTTCAATTTGGGTATTTTAAAATTGAACAAATCTTGTGAGTGTAAGTGGAGTACATCACTGTTGTTCTCTCTTTGTTTCTCAATAAAGATCAATCAAACTACGAATTTACTTCCTCACTTTTGTTTATCCATAGAGGGCCTGTCTAGTGAGAAAAAGTTATCACCCCAGGGAATGACCCAACCGGTAACATGCTAAAACCACACAACTTCCAACTTGTATATAAGTGTGGGTACTTGAGGAAAGTTCAAGTATCATGAGGATCATTCCCACAAGAAGGGCATCAATGGTCACTTTCTGCATGGATGGTCCCCCACGAACGGAATGCCCGCATTAAAACCCCTTGTTTAGAAAGGAAAAAATCCTTATCTACTTGTTGGTGCAAGAACGGTTGTTTTGAAGCCATCTCACATTCTTACGGATTTTAGTAGAGATGATAAGTATTCCATGGGACTTTCATGGGTACTGATGCTTGGTTGACCCGAGAAGCGAGTACACTTTAAGGGGGAGCCTATGTGGTCAAGCATCTAATCATCCACTAAAAGTAAGCGTAGCTGGATTTATCCAAGTGGGAACCTAACAAATATTGTCTTTTCAACCAAGGATTGTGCATATTCTTGGAATCGAAACACTTTGCTTGGATCCAAAATGCTTGAAAACAAACATTCATAAAATATTCAGAATTTCTATGCATTGCGAAATCTACTTAACTTAAAGTGCAAAATACAAAGAAAATGAAAGGAAAGAGAAATCACAACACCACCTCAGATAGGGCTTTCGTTAAACTTGAAAAAAATATAAGAATGGAATGATGTTACCTTTCCCAAGTTGATCAGTTGGTTGGCCATGTTGATTGCTTGATGTGTGTGCTCCTAGATCAATTCCGATAGCATAATGACTTGTAAATGCTTGATTTGGATGCAAGATGATGGTTGGAGATTGAAGATTGAGAGGATTGTGAGAGATTGTGAGAGAAAGTGTTAGAGTTCTTGGATGAATCAGAATGAGTTTTTTG
Source organism: Sequoiadendron giganteum (assembly GCA_007115665.2). Lineage (NCBI taxonomy): Eukaryota > Viridiplantae > Streptophyta > Pinopsida > Cupressales > Cupressaceae > Sequoiadendron > Sequoiadendron giganteum. The sequence continues at coordinate 347,601,935 of CM021102.1, forward strand.
AAGGTTGCTAGAATGTGATTGTGAATGATAGTGATTAGGGTTGCAAAATGGCTAAGTGTTAGTCATTCAGCAAGGGAGAGAGGAATGAATGGTCTAGATTCATTCCTGAGAGAATATCAAGGGTGGAAATCAAAGGGTTGACTAAAGGAATTAAAAAATATTTTTTAATATGCATGGGGAAGATAAAGGAATTTAATTTTCCCTAGGAGATGGGAGAGGAATTAAAAATTCCTCAAAAGGACTTTGACAAGACAAGAAGGAATTAAAAATTTCTTGGGGGATGTGGAAAGTTGACCAAGGGATTGATTAAGATAGCTAATCAATGATTAGGCTGTGCAAGTACGTGATTAGAGGAAGGTTAGGTGGGTAAAAGAGATTAGGGGCCAACTTGCAAAAGTTGGAGGATGTGACACATTCCTAATCATGGATTAGGAATGTGCACATCCCTAATGATGGGATTAGGCAAGGGGATTAGAATTAAGGATGGATGAGGATGGATGTGACATAAAGGGAATAAATTAAATAAATAGAAATTATTTATTTAATTTATGAGATAGATAATAAAGTATTTAATTAAATTAAATACCTTAGGGATTTAGAGGAATTTAGGAATATTAATTAAATAATAACGATATTATTTAATTAATGTGGGTAGGAGGATATTTAGACGAAAAGGGATAAAATTGACCAAATATGAATGGTCAAATTTAGGTGTCTACATTTTGCCCCTCTTTGAGATGGTGTTACGAAGTAGCACCATTTCAAAGAAGATTAAAAGATAGTGTAGGATGTCAAAATATGCACTTTGTTAGAAAACCTTTAACACACACCCACTTTAGTATGGTTAGTATCTTAAACAAGGCAAATAATCAACATCTCCATAGAATAATCCAGCATGCTTGATAAACAACATAACAAGCTAAACTATTTAAAAGCAAAAAAAACATATTAGATACCTATTCTATGGTGGATTGGTGCACCTTGAGTATGTGAATGATCCCTTTCCCAATCCTTGGACAAGCTAAATGATGAAAATATAATGCTATGATGATGAAAAAAATTATTTCTCAAATGAAGAGAGTAACTTTGCATGAGATTGTGTGTAAATGATGAAAGAAGGCCTTGGATTTATAGGTGAGATTGAAGAGAGAAGAGGCAAAGTTGAAGAATGTGGGATTAATCCTCAACCGATAGGAAGGAGCCACTTGTCACCATGTGAATGGGCCATGATTGTGCAAGTTTTGGTCAATGTTCATTTGAAATTTGAAAATTGCATTAAATGCATATGGTTGAGGGATTTGGGGGGAAATTTGTTTGGACAAAAAAATTCAAACAAAGGGAGTTAAGAGGGCATATTCCTTGGGAATATGCCTTGTGAGGAAAATAGAGCTTTTAATAAATCAAAATAAATGATTTATTGTGCAAGTGGGAAAAGCTAGAGGATGGGACATGGGTTTAGATTAAATTAAACATGATTGGATTAACTTAATGAGGAGTTAGGTGATTGTGACATTTTGACTTAGACTTGTGGTTAAGATAAATCAAAATGAGATGAGATAATGATTATTAGTCATTTAATTAAATACATTTGATTTAACTAAATGAAGAAACTTTAGGAGGTTAATTAATTTGATTTAATTAATTAAGAAGAAAATGATCAAATATGATGTTAATCAATAATGTTAATTTCGCATGTCTACATTTTTCCCCTCTTTGAAACAATGTACTCATTGCGGTGGTTCAAAGAATGATGTCGTCGACATCGAAATTTAAAAAAAATCTAATTTTTTTTGGATGCCCCAGCGGAAATAAATGCATTAGTACATTTCCCCCTTGAGAGATCGAGTGAAAAGATTCGATTTAAGGTTGATCTTGCGACAAAGAGTGTCAAAATGGATGTATGGATGGCTATGACTAACTGATTTATATGATAATAATGATGTAAATAAGATGTTTGGAAGATTCTTAGAATAACAAATCTATATTATTGTAAACATCTTAAATGATTATGCAATGCATGTGAGATTGGATGAGATGGATGATGTTGTCCTATGATGGTATGAAATGATTATGCAAGATGCGGGATGGATGCAGGATGGATGCATTGTTAGCATGATAGAAGAATGAGAGGGATCAACCCTTAAATCCAAGAAGATGCAGAAGTCCAACAAGTCCATTAGTCATCAAGACTTTATTAGATATGATGATGAATGATGATGATGTGTTTCTTATCCAAGGATGGGAGAGATAAAGAGCATACCCTTCTTTATGTTTGATAACACACATAGGTACGATGCATCAAGGTATAAAGAACTAGGACGGTGTTGTGCCTAGTGTGATGGACTTTGACTCGTCAAACAAATAGGAGTACTCTTGTTCACACTTGACAAACGAAACCTTATTTGGAATGTAGTTCAGATATTCTAAACATCTTGGGCCAAAACATAAAAAAGGTAAGCCTTCTTATGTGGTCAAAAAGACACCTAAAACATCTTCCCTACAAGCAAAATAAAGCACGCATGACGAAATTATTTTACAAGAACATCCAACAAGCATGGCAGATAACAAGATAATGATCATTGCCCCACTCTTTTCTCTCTAAATATTTCTATTTTAGATATCATCGAGAGGTCCTTGGAATGAGCGCAAAATAAGATAATTCTAAAAATACCAAGATAAAGTAAACAAACAAGCTAATGTTCTTCGTACCGCTAGCCAAAGACTAAACTACGGTGATACCTGATGCTGATGTCCATCGTAGGAAGGTCGCATTCTTAGGACATGTTGTGATCAGGGTTTTAATGAGACTAATTGGATGATAAGCTATTGATACTCTAAGTTGATCAGCTTGTTGACTCACTAATCTAGACTTGAGACTTTGATGATTGAGCGTTCACTTTAGAACCTGCTAGACTTGCTTCTGATTGTCTTACCAAAGGATGAAGGCGACGTTTGATTTATTATGAACGATGATTATTGTGGGTGAAACCGATATGAGATGGGTGCACCATTTTGGGTTTTTTCAAATATTTGGATGTTTTTGATGTTTTGAAAATGTTTTGAGGCTGTTTTTGGAATTTTCAGATGTTTTACAAATGTTTTTGGGTTTTTTATGAGATTTTATGAATGTTTTTGGATTTTGTGTCTCGGGGGCCAATCAAGGATTAGCCTTGCCTACGTTATACATGCAGAGACCACGTAGTTTGACTAACGATAGACTTGACTCAATGATGAGATAGATGGGAAAAAAGATTGCCAGATTGTGACAGATGCCTAAGGACTAACCTAAAATATGAAATAGATGGGCAAACGGATTGCCATTGCGATGGACGCCTATAGGACTAACCTAAAATGTCTCAGGGGATGATCAAAGATCAACCTTGCCTACGTTCAAGCTCAGAGATGACGTAGTTCGATCGATGACTCTATTTTGATTTCTCAGACTTTTTGAGATGTTTTGGATTTTGAAAGATTTGGATGGTGTTTTTGAAATTTTTGAAGAATTTTCTGAATGTTTTTGGATTTTTTATTTTTTTGATGTTTTTGGATTTTTGATGTTAAGGATGATCACAAGAATACACATGAATCTAATCCGATGTAGGTATAGGAACGTGCCCCCAACGTAATGTGACAGACTACTTTAATAAAGGTAGGACAAACTGACCTTAGGAATATGCCAAGTAGTACTATGGTGGAAAATGATACGAGCATAAGATCAAGCTATGGTACAGATGCGAACGAATGCTGGAAGGATAGATGGAATGTAGTGGATAAGTGAGTGCGTGAAATAGGCCTTGAAGATCCTAGTGGATGGAGAGTGCTTTATTTACGGTTGGCACCTGTTTGCCAAGTTTTCACTAAGGTACTTGTCCAAAACACCACCGAAGTGGTTTTCACTAGAGGATGATTTTTTTCTTTACTATTTTCAATCCTTTTTCTGATTTTTCTAATTTTTATGTTTTTTGATTTTTTGTTCTCACCAAGACGCCTGTTTGCCAGGTTTTCATCAAGGTGACCATTTTTTCAGGACTTTTTTTTCACTTTTTTGTATTTCTCGGTTCTATACCTTACAGGATTTTAGGCATAAAACTTATTGATATGGGAGTTGTTCAGGGGCTCCTACAAAGGATCGCCTTCTAGTGTTGATAGTTGATATGCCCCTGATTTATAGCTTATTGTGATGACGAAAGGTCCCAACCAGTTCGGCAGAAATTTTCCTTTGCTTTCTAGATTTGGCACGTTTTTTTGATTTTCTTTTAGCACAAGTTCGTTGACTTGGAAGGTGTGTCTCCTGATCTTGTTGTAGCTGCACTTTAGGCGGTTCTGATAGACTTGTAGATGGTTGAGGGCATCCATATGCCATTCATCTAATAACCCCAACTCATTTAACCTTGAAACCCAATATTCCTCATCTGTAATGAGGTTTTGCAATGATATCCTTAATGATGGGAGCACAATCTTGATTCGGAGGATGGCTTCTGAGTCGTAGACCAGGGAGAATGGGGTGGCACCTGTTGGTGGGTGGATGCTGGTGTGGTAGGCCCATAAGGTAGGATTTAGCTGTAGATGTTAGTCACGACCAGAGTCATTGACTATTTTCTTAATGATTTTTAGGATTATTTTATTAGTGGCCTCTGCTTGGCCATTTCCTTTCGAGTAATATGGAGTGGAAAAGCGATGTTGGATATTGAATTTGTGGCAAAGGTCACGCACATCCTGATTCTTGAAAGGTGTCCCATTATCAGAGATAATGGATTGGGGGACACCGTATTGACAAATGAGATAGTTCAGGATGAACTTTGATACCTACTTTCTGGTTATGTAGGTCATGGGAATTGCTTCGACCCACTTTGTGAAGTACTCCATGGCGGTGATGATGAATTTGTGGCCGTTGGATGAGGTGGGTGTGATTTTTTCGATGAGATCGTGCCCCCACTGGGAGAAGGGCCAAGGTGTAACAATAAGATGAAGCTCTTGAGCTGGTGCATGAATAAGGTCTCCATGTTGTTGGCACTATAAATACTTTCTAACAAAGTCGTGTTCCTCTCTTTCCATTGTTGGCCAGTAGTACCCAGTTCTCAGCAGCTTCTTAGCCAAGGTCATACCACTCGAGTGTGAACCGCAAATGCCATTTTGGACCTCAGTCAAAGCAGTTAGGGCTTCCTCAAGATTTAAGCAATGTAATAGGGTTCCTTCAATGCTCCTACAATAGAGGGTTTCTCTTAGGATGACAAATCGTAAGGACCTTTTGACAAAGGCTCGTTTAAGGTTTGGGGTTATTTCAACTAGGAGGAATCCTATTCTCAGGTAGGTATAGATGTCGTGATACCAAGGATCACTGGGACCAACGATTTTGCACACATATTCAGACTCTGGTGCCTCGAATGTGGGTACGAGAAGCTGCTCTACCAAGAATTAATTTTTTGAGACATTGCGAGGGATATCCAGTAAGGTTCCGATTATTTCCATGGCGTCAGTTTCTCTGTTGTTAGCCCTCGGTATCTACTCAAAGGTGATATCAATGAATGATTCTTTGAGGCTCTCTACTAACTTCTTGTATGGTGTCAGCTTATCATCCTTAGTTTGGTACTTGCCATAGAATTGGTTGATAATAAGTTGTGAATCTCCATAAACCTTTAGTGTCCTGACCCACCACTGTGCTGCAATCTTGAGATCTATGGTTAAAGCCTCGTACTCTACAATGTTGTTAGTATAGGGGAATGCCAATTTGTAGGATCTAGAAATACAATCCCCTTGTGGAGTGATGAAGAAAACACTAGCTCCTGATCCATGTTGTGTGTATGAGCCATCGAAGTATTATTTCCAATGATCGGCTATGTCGAGATTAAAGATAGATTCGTCTGGAAACTCTTATATGAGTGGATTCTTTGAATAGATTGGACCCTCTGCTAGTTGGTCTACAATGACTTGTCCTTTGATTTATTTTTGCTCCACATATTCAATATCATATTCTGATAGTATCATGACCCACTTAGCCATCCTTCCTGTGAGCTTTGCCTTTGACAGTAGATATTTTAGGGGATCGATCTTTGCAATGAGTTTGATTTTGTGTGCCAACATGTAATGTCAAAAATTTTGTGAAGAAAACACTATTGCTAGATAGGATTTTTCAGTGAATGAGTAGTTTAACTCATGGTCGACCATTGTTCTACTGATATAATAGATGGCCCTCTCTATCCTATTTTCATCGTGCTGAGCTAAAAGAGCACCGAGGGTGGTTGTTGTTGCCGATATGTATAAAATCAGTGGTTTTCCTGGAATGGGTGCCAGTAACACTAGTGGCGTGAGTAGATATTATTTGATTTTACTAAACACCTAATCACACTTGTTGTCCCACTTGTATGCTACTCCCTTGTGGAGTAGATGAGAATATGGGATCTGCTTATCTGCTAGCTGCACTATGAACCTATTGATGAATTGGAGCATGCCTTGTAGACCCCTCAGCTACTTTAATGTCCTGGGTGCTTCCATATCAAGTATTTCCTTGACCTTGGCGGGATCTACCTCGATTCCTTTCATTGATACTATATATCCTAGGAGTTTTCCAGATTGTACCCAAAAACACACTTCTTTGGGTTGAGACGAACCTTATATTTTTCCAATCCGTCAAAAATAGAGCTCTGGGCTGCTATGTGGTCTTGTCTTTTTCTGGATTTTTCCAATATGTCGTCCATGTAATCTTCCACAGTTTTGTGAATCATGTCATGAAAATTTAGTGTCATGGCCCTTTGATATGTCACTCCTGCATTTTTCAGCACAAATGGCATCATGTTCCAGCACTAGGTTCCCCATGGACATGTAAACGCTGTCTTATGCTGGTCTTCCTTTGTGATCATAATCTAGTTGTACCCTGAGAAGCCATCCATCATTGATAGCATCTCATTTTCGGCTGTCATGTCCACTATCATATCAATGTTGGGTAGTGGAAAATCATCCTTAGGACATGCTTTGTTTAGGTCTCTGAAGTCTGTGCAGATACGGATGCCCCCATTCGGTTTTGAAACTGGAATGAGATTTGATACCCACTCTGGATAATCAATTGGGCATATAAAATTGGCATCCAAGAGTTTTTGTAATTCCACCTTGACTAGCAAGGCTATCCGACGGTGGATCTTACTCAATTTTTGTCTTCTTTGCTTTGCCCTTGGGTAGATAGCTAAATGATGAACCATGACTTCTGGATCAAGACCTGACATGTCAGTGTAGGTCCATGCAAAGTTCACCTTTCTTTCTCTTAGGAATGAGCTACTAATAGTTCTTGTTCTTCTGTCATAAGTGATTCAGCATAGAAGGTGATGTGTGGTGTTGCTTCTATTCCCAGATTGATAGGATTGCACCGTTTGGCAAGGACTATCGATTTCTCTTGATGAAATGCAATAGGGGGGAGATTGAATCCTTCATCCTCCGGTGCCTTAGAGAGGTTTTCACAGTTGGATGTGTCCTTTATTTTTACTATTCTATGGTTAGAGAGTGCCCCAATGTGGTTTTCACTCAATGACCCTGAGCTTATTCTCATTGTTTTGCTTTTGTGACTGAAGGACTCAATCATCTCCTCGAATTATGCTTATGTGTCTAGTGTGATGTTGAATCCACCTTTGTGATCTCCGCATGGTACTGTATCCCCTAGTCCCATGAATTTCAAGAGAGCCTCATCGTTTTCAAATGTGTCTAGAACCGGTGGTCCTCGTTGGTCATAGTCGATGAGTTGGGGGTAAACTAGGTTTATTTTGTGAGTTTGGCGGTCTGACTCAACGGATGAGGCACTAATCATCAATAAGGAGGAATCTTCAAAAAGCATGGGAAGGCCCGTTATGGTATCCTCGTCATCACTACTACTACAGACAATAGTTATGTCAAAGGTGAAGTTATCTAGGGGTAGACCTATGGATACGAGTAGTTGAAGAGTAGTCACCGATAATTGAGGGGGAGACCTGACTACTCTACTAGGGTACCTCTGCCATGTACAGTTAAACTCGTAGGGGTACATCCAAGGCAAATATTTCTCATTCATCTCTCTACAATGATGGGTTCTAGTCATCCATCACTATTCCGTCCTAGGCTTTCATTTCTATTGTAGCCCATACCAAGCATCATTTGGAGTCCTCTGCTAGCTTCATCCATGGGTAGGGTGGGTGTGGGCCTTTCATCTTGGTATAGTGAGCTTTCAATGTCTCTTTCATCCACATTTTCTCGACTGAGATCCCCCCAATGGCAAAATCTAGAAGGGTCAGCCCTAAAAGTGTTGACAGGTGTTTCAACTAATTGAGGTTGCCCATGTGACCTAGGAGATTGCGGTAACTCTCCTACAACAAAAGCACACACTTGAATCCTAATAGCAATATCATAATTTGACACACTGTGGAAGAAAACTCCTACTTATCAATTGATGAGCTAAAGGGGATCTATAATGAATGGTTCATAAGGCACAACACTTGCTGAAGGTTTTGCAAATGGGGTAGCAAGCTAAGTGGGCTTAACCTTCGGGGAAACTCCATGGTTAAGCGCGCTTGAGCTGGAGCAGTACTGGGATGGGTGACCTCCCGGGATGGACCAATGCTTCACCTCTATGAGAATCACCTAGATGCAATGAGTGCTAAGTGGACCGTTCATTATCATGAGAGATGGGTTCTTGTGAACCACTACTCATGAATCATGGGTCAATGAGTTTGACTCGAAAACTACACAGTTAAATCCTGATAGCAATATCATAATTTGACACATTGTGGAAGAAAACTCCTACTTATCAAAAGCAGTTTTCTTCATTTTGTAATCTCCACACCTATTGTCCTGGATCATGAGCTTGATGTCGGATATGTTGGGGATGGAGGGTGTCTCTATCGCAGAAGTGGAGGCATGGTTAAATGGATCTATGTATGGAGTGGAGGGACCTTCATCATTCTTTGGAACTTGGGGAATTTTGTGAAACTTGGCTTCCAAGTTTTTGCAATAGGCGAATGGCTCTAGATCACCATGTATTGTGACCTCCTCATTTTGATATAAAAATTTGATGCATTGGTGGAATGTTGAGGTGACCGCCTTCATTCCATGGATCCATGGGCATCCCAGGAGGATGTTGTAGGGAAAGTCAAGGTCGAGGACCTGACATGTGGTTTCCATAGTAGCTGGCCCCACTTGGATTGGGATTTTGATAGTGCCTTGAGACACTCTTTTCTAGTCATCATATGCTTTGATGGTAATTCCTTTGTTTTTGTTGATGGACTCTTCTAAAATTTCCAACTACTTTATGAGTTTCAACGAACAAATATTGAGGCCCACGCCTCCATCCACCAAGACCCTTTTGACCTTTTTCTTGTGAACCAATATTTGAAGGTGAAGCGCACGATTGTCGGACAGTTGGGCTGGAAAGTCTTGATCGAAGAAGGTGAGGAGATTTGGTGTGACGATGTTACCAACCATAGCCTAAAATTGTTCCATATCAAGGGTAGCTGAGACAATGGATGTAGATAACGCTTCATCAAGGATTTTCCTATGGGCGGCGGAAATTTTCAGTAACTCCATGATGGAGATCTGAGTGGGGGTTCTTTTTAGCTGGTCAATGACGTTATAATTATAGGGAACGACTTTTGGATTTGAGATGGGGGTCTTAGATGGCTGTGATGCCCCTGCAATGGTAACCTTTCTATTGCATGTGGTGACTCCACAATCAGCATTGGCTCCTCTGATGCTAATGACAATGACCATTTCATTCATGCATGCGATGATGTCTTCGTATACAAGGTTAGCACTCGCATACTTTTGTTTTCCTTTATTGTTCCCCTAGTTATTTCCTTGAGTATTTCCCTGATTATGATTAGGCATCGGATTCGTGTATATCTTCAGATCTTGATTACCGGCCCGTTGCTCGACATTTATGATTTTTTCCTCGATAAGGTCTTGGATGATGTTCTTCAACTTCATGCAGTTGGCAGACATGTGTCCCTTGAGTTTATGATAATCACACAGGAGATTTTCATTGTACCAGGGTGGCTTCACCTGGGGTTCATTGTAATTATCATGGGTGGGGAATTTGATGATGTTCTCATTGACTAACTTTTTCATGATGGATTCGATTGACTCCCCAAGAGCCATGAATTTCCATTTGGGGGGAAACTTGTTTCGCAAAGGTGGTCCTCCTTGATTATTGAGATTATAGATCTGATTTAGGGGTGGTTATTGGTTCACCGCATTTTTTTGTGTGTTATTCCAGTCGTTGTTCTGTGGTTGATAATGATGTGATTGATTACTTTGCTTGGGGGCACAAATGACAACCTTGGTATCCACTATGCCATCGTTGGTGATATTTTGGTTCCTCGCCCATGTGTGAGGTTTTTCATTGTAACTTGTGGATGGGTGACTATCCTAATGTTCAAGATAAGTGGGCATGCCCCCTTGTGTAACAAGAGCTCATTCAGTATTGAGCGACTTGGGGATTAGTTGATCATACGTAGTGATGCATTGCATCTTTAGATAGAACGCCAAGGTTTTTTCTGTATTGGCGATGATGGTATAGACTTGTTCTTCTTCTGGCATGGCCCACTTGCTTCGATTGGCCTTGGCCTGCCATCGTTGGAGAAAGGCATTGAATGTTTCCCCCTTACCCTACTTGAGCACCGAGATTTCTTCCAAACTAACATCCATAGAAATGTTGAATGCATAATTTTGGAGGAATGCATCTTTAATTTCCTGAAATGTTTTGATTCCCATAGGCAAATGAGAAAACCATTCCATAGTGTCATTAGCCAAGCTTCGAGGGAATAGCTACATTAGGTATGTGTCATTGTAGGCAACTTCCATGAAATGTACCTAAAACTCCCTAATGTGATCTTCGTGGTTTCCCATCCCGCGATATTTATCAAATTTGGGGATTTTGAATCCCTTTGAGAATGGTACCATTTCCAAGCTTTTGTCAAATGGATAGGGGCACAAGTTGCTTGGTGTCCTGACTGTCTTCCCTGATTGAAGATTTAGCACTTGCTGCGAGAGCAAATTGATTTGTGATGTTACGTCACCTTCTGGATTGGGAGGTGGAGTGAATATGTTCTAAGGTGTGGGATTGACAGGTGGGACATTGGTGTGGTTTTGTTGCAAGCTTTGTTGAGCAAGTGATGCATGTGCTTGTTGTTGAGCCAACGCCTATTGTTGGTCCTACTACTATTGCTATGCCAATAACTCTTATTGTTGATCGTGTTATTGTTGCGCCAACAACGCTTGTTGTTGGTCGTATTTTTGTTGCGCTAACAACACTTGTTGTTGGTCGTATTGCTGTTAGAATTGATAGTCTTGCAAGGCTTTCTAATATGTTTCTTGTTATGCTTGCAATTGCACTTGGTATTGTGATTGTGATTTTGCTTGTTGAGCTTGGAATTGGGCTCGGGTCTGAGCGTGTGCTTGTTGGATTTCCTGTGCAATCTGAGCAACATGTGTGGCTTGCACAGCTTGTGCGGATTGAGTGGCTTGAGTTTCTTGCGCAGCTTGGGCAGCTTGCATGGTTTGTTGTTGTTGTAACAAGGCTTGGGCTTGTGTAGCCTACTCTTCCTGTTGTGTTGCTAATTGCGCCTATGCTTGTTGAGCGACTAGTTGTGCAGCTTGCTGATTTTGGAGTGCTTTTTGTTGGGCAGCTTGCCGAGCAGCTTGCAACGTCATGGTGAATGAATTGGTCGCATTGTGCCTTGGTGGTAATGGCGGTGGGTTAGGAAGAACGTCGACCATTGTGATGAGTGGAACGGTCATGTTAATGATTGGGATTTGAGTCATGGATGGTGCGATCGAGATGCTTGGTCCCTAGGAGACCATTCTTTGAGGAATGGTGGATGCGTTGATCGTTACAGTTGCTTGAATGGTTGCCATTTGTTGTTGTGATACAAATGGTAGTATTGGAGAATTTGATAAGGTGTTCTGATTCGATTGGTTGATAGTGGGAAGAGGAGGAAGACCCAACCTGAGTGATGATGTAGATGTGAGCAGTAAGGGTGGAAATGGTGGAAAGACGGGTGGTGCAACCCCTGGAAGTGATGATGATGGATCCAAGATTCCCCCTACTCCAAACAAGTCACCATCTCCTTTTGAGATTGGGAGAGAAGTTTGCATGTCAAGAGGATAATCTGGTGTTGCATGAAATGAAGATGAATTGGTATGATCATGAAACATGATCAGGATGTAAGGGTGCAATGGATTTACTAGGATGGATTGATCTGATGTGGTGCTTGCATTCAACCCTCTGTTGTTCACAATGCTTTTTGAAACATGGCACTTCCCTTGTTAACAATTAGTGGGGTTGAAGCAATAGATGATGTGATTTGGGGGATGTCCCGAGTGACGTTTTGAAATGGAACTGTGGATGTGGGTGAAGGCACGATACTGGATGGATTGATCATGATAACATTATTGAGGATACACAACAATGCAAGGATAGTGTTAAGCAACACGAGGATTGGGAATGAAATCCCAAGATGATGATGGATTGGTTGGATTTGACTGATCAAGATTGATGATGATAACATTGTTGTGGATACACAATAATGCAAGGATAGTGTTAAGCAACACAAGGATTGGGAAGGATATCTCGAGATGATGATGGATTGATTGGATTTTGATTGATCACGATTTTGAAGCTTGATTTGGAACAAAATTATTTTGATGATTTGATGTGATGCTGAAGTACAAGTTAGATGCAACTAATATATTGATTTTTTGGATTGATCTTTGACGAAAGATAATGGTTGATAAGGAACATATTCTCATCAAAATATATCATGGCCTAGTGATTTGGTTTTTTTTTTCTCACATGTGCTTGACCAATTTGATTTTATGTTTTCTGATGTTTGGATCACCACATAAGTGTGAAGATATAGATCAAGATTTATTCCTGAAGCAAGATGTAAATATCTTCCCCCAGTGTCTAGCAATGTATGAAATGCTATGGGTGGATGCTTGGATAGATGGATGGATGGATGGATATGGTAAGCATGCAAAGGATTCCAAGGATTATCTTATGATAAGATAAGGTGTTTGAATAGACGATGCTCATTTGGATAATGCTTCATGGCTCAAATAATGTTGGATTAGATAGGATCAATGAAAATGACCCATGTCAAGATGTTCACCATAAACAAGTGTAAAGTGTACACCAAGCTTTTATCAAGATAAAGATAATGTGGAAGATAGATGTAGATATATGAAAATGGGTTGGATAAATGGTTCATGGATGAATGGGTTTATTATGGATAAGATGGAGGGAATTTTGGCTTTATTATGGATGTGATAAGATTCTTTCACCTGAAGTGGCGCACGTAGATGCTTGATTCTACACATGATGCCTATTTGCCAGGTTTTCATCATGGTACTTGCCCAAAGTGCCACCATAGTGGTTTTCACTAGAGGATGATTTTTATTTTTACTATTTTCATGATTTTTTGATTTATTTGGATTTTTTATATTTTTTTATTTTTTTATTTTTTTGGATTTTTTTTATTTTTATTTTTTTTGGAAGATTTTAAGCTCATGTTGAACCACTTGGTGGTGTCGATGTAGATTCTTTTGTCATAATGTTCCATTGATATCCCGCTTGAAGAAGTTGATTTTCCAAGATACGTGCGGGTATGTGCAGGATCATGATGGGCCAAAAAGTGGCGATATCTAAGTGATATGATGGCCCATGTGGCCGATGACCTTTTTTTTACCCAAAATCGATGAAATGAAAAGGGTTTTGAAGCAGATTCTCTACTTTCCACCAATATAAATTATTTTTTACTTTGAATTTAATAAATAATTATTTTTCATTTTCTATTTGAATTACGACTAAAGTCCTGATTGATAGGCTAATTGAAAAACATCTATAGCTTTCAAACTATATAACATTTTTTGAATCTAAAACATGCCTCACATTCTATGCTTGGAATACTATAGGATTTTTTAAAAAAATATTGAATTTCATGAAGTTTTGACCAAGTTAAGGTGGTTAGACATACAAGTTTTTATCCTTTTTAAAAAAATTGAAATAAAAAATTCATAATTAATTATTTACTTGGAAACAAATTACAAAAAAATATGCATCACATCGAGACATGATTCCCCTACTTATATCTAAAATCTTATAAAACAATATTATCATTTTATTGTGGTTAGGGTGGTCAGAAAGACACCTACTTATTTTTTCCCTGAAATTTAAATACTACTGCATTGAAATTTCATTTTTTTACCAAATAGATTTTTATTTTTTAAAATAAACCTAGTAGTTTAGAAACTAAATTCAATTTGCTACAGATTTATTCTTACATATTTTTGAAATAATATAGATAACTTATTCAAATTTTTACGTCAAGTTGTCTAACTCTGATTTTTTGAATTTTATTGCCATTTAATGGCCTATTTTTTCCATGATGGTCCTGCACATACCCGTGCACTTGAATGCAACTTTTGAGATTGTTGATCTGGTTTGTTGATACCAGAGTTAACTTTTTCTTTGTGTGCACATCGTAATAGAGTGCCTTCTGAATCGTTATGATGAAAGGTTGTTGCCAATACATGGTCAATGTGAGAATTAGATATCATGTGTGGAGGCATGGATGGAGTGTGTTTGGGAAAAGAAGATGGATTGGTTGATAATTTGGAACCTTTGACTCTCCAAACTTGGGAAGATGAGCAATGATGGGTGGATATGGAAGTGTGCATTGAATTAGGACCAACTGCTTGATATACTTTGTATGTCACTTGGGAAGCCTGCTTGTTCCTTTGCGGACATCTTTGATGGATAATTTTCCCTTTTTTTATTTTTCCCCATAGTTTCTTTGACTAATGGAGTTTGATAGGGATAATCTTTCTTTGTAATTTTTGGTATCCACTTTTATTTGATTTGTCCATTATGCTTCTTCGCTTCTTTTTCCTTGATAACATTCTTCATGCTTTGATTCAAATCTTTATTTTGATGTTGGTCCCAATTTGTAGATGGGGTGATGGGTGGATGAAGATTCATGATGTGGCTGGTTGTAGTATTGGTATTGGTTTCATCATAAAGATTCTTCTTGCTCCTTATGTTGATGTTTTCTTGAGATGAAGTTTCCCCCAATATGGTGGAAGTAGTACCTTCATGCTTTGATTCATCCTATTTCGAGAGTTTATGTTTAGCAAGCATTCACTGATAAATGACTACTACGGATGATGTTATTTCAATTTGTTGCTCTGCTGACTCCAAAATATCATGTTTGGTCTAACTTGTTTCTTTGAGTGGATAATGTTGGATATCTTCATACATGATGTCCTCAATTTGAATTTGGGATATATCTAATCCTGATGTTGACAACTCAGTTTGACTGTAGGAATCAATAACCTGCTCCTTTTGTGTAATAATGTCAGGAGTAAAGGAATCCTATTCTGAATGAAGATCATCTACATGTTCATCCAAAGAAATCATCTCATGGGTAGATGGAGGGGTATGTGCTATATGGATATGATCATCATTTACGACATCTTGTATAGATAGGAGAGTGTTCATTAGACCATTGTAGTACCTTGGAGATGTGAATTCTTCATCTTGAATGATTTTAGAATTGCTTTCGACATGCTTTAGATCAAGTTCTTCACATGGGTCAGTTTCAAAGGATGGATTGCTTATAGAGGGTTCTTGGACCTCATCATTAGGCATGGGAGGTGGCTCAATATCCTCTTGATCTTTGAGTGGACTTGGATCAAATGTTGAGTTGAGGATTTCTTCAATATCTGCAACCATGAGGTCGAAAGATGTCAATATGTCTTGGAAAGGACCATTGTTAGACGTTGGTGAAAGATGTCAATCATTCTTTGGTGTAAAATCTTGAGATATGTCCTCTAAATCATTAGGTGATGTAGAGACACTTTCAATATAATCATTGGTGGAAGGATCACCAATTATATTATCAAATAATGTTAACACTCATTTGAATAGATCATTGTTGTTTATTGTTGAGGGGTATTTATCATGATCAAAAAGTGACTTTTGATGTATGTTGAGTTGATCTTTGGATGAGGTAGAAATATCTTCAAGGTGCTCATTGATGGATAGATCATGATCAGATCATTTTCAACAATTGTGGAGGAGAGATTGTCACTGTTATCGCTAGTGGTTGAATCCTGATCATTGTCCCCAATCATTATTATTTTTTGATCAATAAGGTCTTGGATGAGATTTTTAAGTCGAATACAATTTGATGTTGAGTGTCCCTTTATTTTTTGAAAATCACAAAAGTGCCTCTCAATATACCCTGGTGGTTTATCTCGGGGCTCTTGATAATTCACATAAATGGGGATTTTAATGAGATTTTCTTGTATCAATCGTTGCATGACTGATTCGACTGGTTTCCACAGTGGTGTGTATTTTCATTTGTTACTTTGTGAGATTTGTACTTTAAATTGACCCTATGGCGATTGATTTTGGAGATGTGTTGATTGATCTTTGAGATGTGGTGATTGATATTTGAGATGTGGAGGTTGGGTTTGTTATTGATGTTATTGATCTTGATATCCAAGTTCTTGACATTGGAGATATTGTTCTTGATGTGGTTGGGGACACAACCCAATGCTTTGATGACATGGTTCAGCCAATAGAAGAGTATATTGATTTTGGGGTGGAGATGTCTCTTGGTTATATGAATCAACTATTTTGGTAAGTGCCACAATTTGACCCCACAAAATTTGATCTTGATTTTGAAACCCTTGATACAGCTGATTTAGTTGTTGTTCAAGCATATTTGGAATGTATACTTGTGGTGTTTGTATGGGATCATGGACAAATTTATTTTGGAAAATGTTCTGATTTGGTGTGATGTTTAGATTTGGCATTATAGGTTGAAATTGAACATTGTTGTGGTTGGGAATCACATTACCCTTATTTAGGTAACTTTGATTTTGCATGGTGTTACCTTGACTCGGATCAACACATGGAGTTGTTAACATATTGATCATTTGAAATTTGAACACCATTGGTGTGATTTTCAAACATATCTATCCCAAAGTTCATCAAGTGTGTATTTGATATGTTCATGTTTGGTAAGCTTGTACTCACATTTGTCATGTATGGATTTGGTGGGATAATTTTGTTTGGAAGATGACGCATGCATTGATTGTTTGGTTGATAGATTTGTAGGTTTTTACTTTGAACTAAATCTACCATAGGGAAAGGTGGTCCAAAATTTAGATTAGGCATACTCACATTTTTTGCATCGTTGAAGTTTGTAGGAGATAATGATGTCATGTATGGATTGTATAAATGTGGGTTTTGATAGTTTGGTTGACTTATGATGTATGGATCAAGTTTATATTCCATGTTATTCTTGTGTTTTGACCTTGTTGCAAAAAGGAACCTCTAAGGTTCTTAGGACCAATGATGAGATGAAGGATGAAAGGGGTGAATGATATGGTTGTTGAACTTTTAAGACCCTTGGAGGAATACTAGACTTTAGGATTTTTTGGATTCTTTTGATTTGGATTGGATTTGATTTGATTTGTATAATTAACTCATAAACCCCAAGATGTTGGATGTTATCTTGGAATAAACTCATCTACACATACTTATTCAAACAAGATGATTTTTTATTTGGTTTAAAGGATTTTACCAAAAGTCTAGTCTGAATGATTTTTCCAATGGTTCAAAAGTTGTTTTTGAGATGGGGATGATAAATGTTTTGATGGATGAAGTGTTTGATTTTGATCCTAAATGAACCTAATAAGGACTTTTTCTACTAGACCAAGATATTGAAGAGCATCTTTTTCCCTGAGAGTATTTCAAACCAAAAGACCAATGTTTGCATGGAAAATCATATGACCAAAAGATACCAAGCACATGTGTGGGGTTCAATTGTTCTTAACTTTGATTAATGAGTTATTTTTACCACAAACACTCTCTTGATTTATCTTTTCAAACTAAATGTCTAATGGCCCAATTTCTTTTGATCCCACAAAGCTCATTATGTGGAAATCAAGAAAATCAAGGCAATAGTTCCCTAATGTTGACTTTACTGAGAGAAAAATAAGATACAAATCCAAATACTTAGAAGCCTCTAAGGATGAAATCCCAAGGGCAAGCAATAGCACTTGGATTTTGTCAAATGTATTTGCTTCCTCTAAAGGGTTTGAAATTTGATGATCATGTTAAATGTTTGTTTTTCCAATGTTTACGATCCAAGCAAAGTGTTTTGATGCCAAAATGATGCACAACCCTATGATAAAATGACACAATATTTGTTGGGTTCTATGTCACCAAAAAGTGTATACCTTGGCACTTTTTCACTCATTTTGGCCTTTTCTATTGGATTATGGCCTTGTTTACCTTGATTCAGCCTTGTAAGCTTGCAATTCATCAATAACCTAATGGCGTTTTGCTAAGGTGTTGTGAAGTGTTGTAATGCATTTCCTCACTTTTATAAGACCCTTTCAACATAATTCACCTAAATAATACATTCTCCTCACTTTTGTAAGACCCTTTCAACATAATTCACCTAAATAATACATTCTTACACCTTCCTAAGCCTTAAGACAAAGTGTTATAAAGTGTTGTATTTCATTTCCACACTTATCTAGGCTTATCACCCTTAAATTGATCCTCTCTCAATGCTAATTTTCCCCTTTAATGCATCATTAGTCCCAACCTAAGTTTGTTTGAGGAGGAAAAAATTATTAACTTTATTAAACAAAAATTAATTCTAGACCATCACCCAAATTTGCCCAGTTGGGCTAGGTCACCACTTTGGGTGACCTAGTCCCTTTAGGAATAAAATTAAAATTTTAAATAAGATTCAATGGGAATCTGGCCTCCTAAACCCTAGGGTTGGCCTATTAGGTTGCATTTCGGGAAAATTAAGGTTTCACATGTACAAATAAGGGTTTTCACCTCTATTTTTCCTGTCTCCTAGCTCATTTTTACTCTCTTGCTCTCAATCTTCAAGCACTCAAGCAACCAAGACTTCACAAGCAAGCATACAAGCATTAGGGTTTTCAATTTATCTCCATTGGAGTTGCTCATGCATGTTGCAGACTATCAATAACAAAGGTTTGGTAAGCATTTTCATTATGTTCAACATTCACACTTGCATTCCTTTGCTTTCATCTCATTTGGGTTTAATTTCCTACAAAGGGGTTTGACTTAGGCAAACCCCTTATTTCCTAACCCAATAATTTCTTGGTCTTGGCATGTGTTTGCAGGTCTTTTTGATATAGGTTCGGTGAAGTACAAAGTGTTGCAAGATGTACCAACATTCTCCTCAAGTCAAATCCAAACCTCAAAATCCTAGGAAGGACAAGAAGACAAGCTATAGGTCACTTTCAGGAGTTCCTGTCACAGATTGTTGTAAAAAAGGGAAACATCAACTGGGACCCACAAAATCAAAGCTTCATTCCTCATAAAGCTAAAAGAGAACTAGGTCACCCCTATTGGCAACCTTGTCCCTGTACTAGGCATGAAAAAGGGTTTCTGCATTTTTGGGCACCCATTTCCCCGAATCCTGTTTTGGCAGAATTTCTAGGTTGGAGGACTAGGTCGCCCTACTTGGCGTAAGTGTCCTTTTGCTCAATTCAGACATTTTCCAGGAGATTCTGAGAGCATTCAACTGCCACATCACTTTCCCAAGTACACATTGTTGGATGTTTTGGTTGTGTTGTTGATATGTGTTTGTCATTGATGGCAACACATGATGTGAAAAATAATACCATCAACACAACTAGCTAGAAGTGATGAAGGAATCTTTCTAGGTTACTCTACTAAGAGAAAATCCTACTAGTGTTACAATAAAAGATTGAAGAAAATGGTTGAAAGTGCAAATGTTAGAGTTGATGAAGACACTGTTAGATCATCCAGGTATTGTAGATATGATTCAGATGACCAAAAAGATACTACCGATAATGGAAATAATGCACAGAAATAGAATCAAAATCAAAGTGTTCTGATGAATCAAGAAAATCATGAAGAAGAAGATAGTGGAAATATATAAGAAAGAACATAAGAACCCAAAATCCCAATGTATGTAAAGCGAAGTCATTATGAAAGTAAAATCATAGGAGACAAGAACAAAGGTGTGTAAAATAGAAAATGAATTGCAGAAGAATATTGCCTAACTTCCAAAACCAAGCCTAGTAATTTCAATGAAGCATGTAAAGATGAGAATTGGATGGAAGCCATGAAGGAAGAACTAATGAAAATAGAGAAAAATGATACATGGATTCTTGTGTTGGAGTTGAGAAGATACAACACCACAAAAGCCCAAAAGATCTTTGCAAGCAAATAACTTGTTACAAGGAGAAACAAAGAGAAGCAACAAAGGAAATGCTCAAGAATGAGGAGCCATGAATTCACACAAAATGTAAAATGAATTATTGATACAAAAGATAGTTTTCAACTACGTATAGATGAAAACCCTAAAAACGAAAACCCTAGGCTTGCACAATAATAATTAATAAAGTAATTAATTATTATGCACCTAATGTTAGCTTAAGTGAAAAGAGGTAAAAGGGAACTTTAAGTAACTAAACAAATATTGCTTAATTAATAAAGTAAATACCCAATTACTCTAACACCCCCCTTAAGATAGACATAGGGAGAAGCTAAAACCTAGAAGAAGCTACTGAAAGCAAAAGCAATGGGTCCCGACAACAAGGCCAGATCAGGTACCCATGTACAAAATCAATGCAAACTAAATGAAATGGGGTAAAGGAGAAAACCCAGTGGGAACAAAACTCCTCCCCAAAATAGAATGCAAGGAAGGAATGCAATGCACTAATGAAAGAAGGATAGGAGGTGGATAACATGATACCCCCCATAGACAACTTCTATCATATAAGTACATGTACAATGATCTCCATAGGAGATATAGAAAGAGAGAAGAAGGCCCCCCCACAATGAAGAAACTCCTGTCACAATGGTAGATGCCTGATGTAGAATCCAAAAAGAGATCCTGAAGCGGAAAAAGATATTCCTCCCCTTGGGAAGAAACGGATCCATGGACCTGTATCGAAGAAACCCTGTGAAGAAGGAAGAACCAATCTGTCTCAAGATGTGTGCCATGATAGGATGCTGAAGAGTCTCACTATCTAAATGGAAACAAATAATGCCAAATCCAAACTGATGTGGAGAATACTGAAATGCAACCTCTGAATGCATGGATAATGGTGGGCGAATAGTGATAACCTGACTGTCAAGGTAGAGGAGATGAATGTCCTCAAAATAATCCTCCAAATCTGCAATATAGGACTCAACAAACAAGAAAGATATGTTTGCAACATAAGAGTCCAAAGTAGCTATGTTTGGAAGATGTATGATGCCCTACTGTACTGAATCAAGAACAATAAGAGATGTTGATGAAGTCTCAGTCTGAAGAGTAGGAACTGTGAGACAAACCTCTGATCCATCGGAATAAGTAAGGGTGTCTAAATACTCAAGCTCCTCTAAAGTATCATGATCAAATGGTGTATTCTCTCTCCAAGAAATGGGTATGAGACAATCTGAAGTAGGATCCTCTGGGAATGGAGATAGAATAGGGTCTCCATAGATCTCCCAAAGACGTGTCCAAAGTGGGTGAGGACAATCAATGTCTGATATAACCAACACAATGTCATGATCAACACTAGACAATATAACTCCTGCAATGTGATTTCTAATAATATCCCATGCTAATCTACCCTCTAAAGTTGTTGGTTCAGGTATGAGATCATACAAATAAGGCAAAATATTAAGCCACCTACAATGTGTAAGTATACCCTTTGCCCATGACTCATAATTACCCCGTTCCAGAAGAACAACTGAAGGATGAGTAGAGAAACCCATGATAACTCTTCAAATGAAAAAAAAACTAATAAATCTGACCTTAAAACATTTAGATCAAGTGAATATAACCCATCCCACGCAAACAAAACTCATGTAGGATCCAGAAGGACCAAGTAATTGAGCAAAGTGTAAAAAAAACACAAAGCTGAATAAAAAATACCTAGTAAACGAACTAGTAAAATAGACTATAAATCTGGAAAGAGCACTGTAACACCTTTCCAACACCTATTCGTTTGCGCAAAACGGAGTTCAGACGCAAAAGATATGCCCCTTGGAGTGAAAAAACCAAGTTCTGACTTTGACTGGCAAAAAAATAGCAAAATTGCAAAATCAGGAAAAATTACTAGTACCACTGGAACGGAACTAGAACTAGCTTTCCAACGATATCTCATTTGCAAAAAACCGAGAAAAAATTCCCATTCTACGCCCGATTTAGCGCAAGCTGCTCTAATGTGCAAAAAAAATAATTGTTTGGAGCCCTCAAGGGCTAAAGTCTTCGGCCCACATAGACAACCAGGGGGCTGGCGGCTGGGCGGAGCCCGCGGTCACCCATGTGACCGGGCGGTAGGGTTTTGGAGGCCCGCAGGGGTTGGCACGGCCGACTCGGGTCGACGAGCTCACATCGGTGTCGGTGGGGCCAGTCGGAGTCGGCGGGCGAGCTGGGCGGAGCCCGGACAGTGGCGAGACGAGCTCGAGAAGCCCAGAGCAAGTCAAGTGGAGCGTGGGGCGGCAGACTTCAGCGGAGCACGAGGGAATGGGCAAAGCGTGGGCTGCAAACTGAAGTGGCGGGCGGAGCGCGGGCTGAGGCCGCCGGTGGCGGTGACTAAGCGGTGGCCGCCGGAGTGGCAAAAAACAAATACACAGGCCGTGCAATAATTTAATCAAAAAACCATAGAAATTGATTTTTTTTTTTTTTTATTTTTGCGATTTTTGCTCCGTACGGCCCTAGGGCAAAAAAAATTTTGCCTTCCAAATTGACTGTAACTAAAATCAACGATTTGACAGTCGTTTTAGGGGTTTTTGGGCACTACGAATCCAATGGAACTGTCCATTTGAGCCCAAAGTGAACCCAAAAAATGGAGTATGCTGAATCCACCCAAAAAAACCTTAGAACCCTAGATCTGCTTCCAATGCAAAATCTCAAAACAAGAACAAGCAAGCTGCAAATCTGAAGCTCTTATACCATGTTGGAGTTGAGAAGATACAACACCACAGAAGCCCAAAAGATCTTTGCAAGCAAATAACTTGTTACAAGGAGAAACAAAGAGAAGCAACAAAGGAAATGCTCAAGAATGTGGAGCCATGAATTCACACAAAATGTAAAATGAATTAATGATACAAAAGATAGTTTTCAACTACATATAGATGAAAACCCTAAAAAGGAAAACCCTGTGCTTGCACAATAATAATTAATAAAGTAATTAATTATTATGCACCTAATGTTAGCTTAAGTGAAAAGAGGTAAAAGGGAACTTTAAGTAACTAAACAAATATTGTTTAATTAATAAAGTAAATACCCAATTACTCTAACATCTTGTTCCTAGACCTCAAGACACAAATGTGATTGGAACCAAATGGGTCTTTCAGAATAAGTTGTATGAGCAAGGTGAAGTGATTAGAAACAAAGCAAGACTGGTATGTAAAGGATACTCACAGATGGAAGGTATTGATTTTGAAGAAACCTTTGCCCCTGTTGCTAGAACTGAAGCTGTAAGGTTATTTCTTGCTTATGCTACTTTCAAGAATTACAAAGTCTATCAAATGGATGTGAAGTCAGCATTCCTGAATGGTGAACTAGAAGAAATCTATGTTGAGCAACCAGATGGATTTCAACTAACTGATGATAAAGATATGGTTTGTCGATTGAAGAAAGCACTATATGGACTCAAACAATCCCCTAGAGCATGGTATGCCAGATTGGATAAATAATTATTGAAACTGGGATTCAATAAAGGTATTGTTGGGCAGGTGCATGGAAATGGGTAGTGTGTATGTTAGAATGTGTCAATTAAATTGAATCTAATCTAATACACCAATGAAACATTAGATTGAAGAAAACTAAATAAATAAAGCAAATGCAAACTCTTGACAGCAACTTCTTCAAATTCGTTCCATTGTCCTCTCTCTCCAAGGATTCGCTCCAATATGTTTGCTCTCAGTTGAGCAAACAACAGTTTATAGAATGGCACTTGAGAGAATGAGATTATTGTGAATGCATATGCATCTACAAGATTGAACTATTGAATTAAAAATGCTATGAATTGCTAAGATTGCGACTATAATAACTACGCATGAAAAATGTGAGATTCGAGGTCCTTTTTAGCTCATGAAAGGGCTGTATTTATAGATTTTTGAAGGTAGAAATTCGATTGGCCAAGATCGACAGTCGAGTTCAAACCTATTGAAATGAACGATGAGAGATCGAGAATTCGAAAAAGAGGTGGAATTCTGAAAGACAGAAAATGAAGAGACCATTTGAAAGGTGTCTCTCATAATTAAATAAATAAATATTTAATTATGTGTGAGAGAAATGTGAAAAGGCTTTAAAATATTGTAAATATTTAATTATGAGAAAAGGAAAAAGCCTTTTAATTAAATATTAAGAATATTTAATTTTGTGAGAGAAGTGGGAATTTGGAAAATGATTTAATTAAATATTGAAAGTATTTAATTAAATGTGGAGGGAAGAATATCGTTTAAATTTAGAATTTAAACTTTGATAATTAATGTAAATAAACTGTAAAATCTATTTAATTAATTAAAAAGAAAGTAGCATTAATTAAATAAATAAATTTATTTAATTAAATTAGAAGAATTAGAAAATGAACAATATAAATAAATAATTAAATTTATTTATATGTAGAAGACTTAAGAAACATTAATTAAATAATTCATCTTTAATTAATTAACAGGTTCGATCGACCGTGACCATTTTAAGATGTGTACAAGTAGCAATTTCGTGGACACCCTAAAAAAAAAAAGTTGGAAAACCATAATGCGAGCGCGTTATAACGCATGCACGTTATGTCTCCATTAAGCCTAGACTAGGTCTCGGAAACTACAAAGGAATAATGTGAGCGCATTATAACGCACTCGCGTTATTGACTGTTAAAAGCAAAAAAACAAATGCAAATCTCTCATTTGCATTTCAACTGGTTTTTTTGTTGCACCTACGGCCAAAAACCCCACAATATCATGCTCACATTCTAGGAGGTGAATCTCTTCACCAACAATCTATATTTCTTCACAATGATGGCACCACGATGACGAGGAGCTGTGAGAGGTAAGGATTCTATGGTTTTTGTTTTGAATTTGTTTGTTTTAGGTTGAATTTGATATATATTGTTTTTCAATTTTTAGGAGATGCAAATCAACCTACAAACCCTCAAAATCCTCAACAGGAAGACCAACGAAATCCTCAAGATCAAAATCAACCACAACATCAACCTCCTCCACCAATCACTCAACCCCCTCCTGGCACTCAACAAAATTTAATGAGTGAAATTGAGAACAACAAAAAACAAATTGAGGATTTGATCAATAGGTTGAGTGATCCAAATGGTTCAACCACAGAAAGAATCACCCTAAAAAATTCATTGAAAGATATGTTAGAAAACATAGATTCAATTAGCAAACAAATAACTAGATGGGAAGATAGGAGGTAGGCGACTAGGGACTATTATGCAAATAAACCATCATACAAGGATGTGAAAGATTTAAAAATTACAAAAGGTGATTTGTGCTCATTATTCACCGACCCACGCACAAATCAAAATCTTACCCTCAATGCGAAGAGGTTTCCTATCCATTGGTGCCACCACCGACAGATTAGGGACCAGTTTTATGATAGGTGGTACATGGTCTTCGATTACCCACCGTGCAACAATTGCGAGGTCCCGCAATATTTCCTTAGGGAACTATACAGTGAGTTCATATTGAACAAAATCCCAAATTATTTTGATATGAGGGATTTCCAGGGGAGAGGTGGGGGTTAGCTCAGGATAGACCTAGTGCATAGTCAGATCCTACATGGCAAGGTAGACGAGCTCTTGCTAGGCCACCTCGTGAGGACATTGTTATGCCTTCCATCGTGAAGGAAAGTGCTGACGTAGAGACATTGCAGGCAATCAACACTTTGACCTAGAGTTTCATCCATCATACTAGCCCTATTCTATAGTGCCATCCAGGGGAGTCTTCGAGTGGTGGCCTTCGAACACATGTGTGTCAATCTTGCAGGGCTACTTGTTCACATGACCCCACCAACCCTCAGGAGACTAGTACGCAAGATCCGTCTGCAGCTATGGAGATGGAGAGGGCAAATGAAATTTTGCATGAGGCATATGGCATTGATAGTCAGGTAAAAGTTAGTGCATGTGTTCATTGAATTTAATTTATTAAATTTTGATTTTTAAATGCAAGATTAACTAAAAATATTTTATGATTTTTAGAAAAGTGCAGGGTCATAGTGTTGAGACTGGATACACCGGCCCCCACCAACCTATTTTTGTAGTACACCTATCGCCAGGGTATGTAACTAGTAAACAATTATAAATTTATTGCATGTTAATCGCATTGTTTTATGAATGGTAATTTAATATGCAATTTTGGATGTTGAACAGACTAATATTGGACGTTTTGATGGAACACTTCCCAGTGGTGGTGGATTTACTCAAACCTTCACGCAGGTAATAGAATAAAGAGTTTAACTAATGAATCAAGTACTTAATATATTTGTGTAGTTTATACTTAATAGATTTGTGTAGTTTATATATGCACATCGTTGATTATGTTGAATAATTTGTTGTTTTATTTTCAGTTGTTGTGAGATGATACACCTCTGAATGTGACGAGGGTAATGAATATTGGTGTGACATCTGCTATACAATCCTCAATGGCTCTGATAGAAGAGGTATGAGGCAAATTAGTAAATTTACATTTACATTTGTTGTTATAGATGTTAGTTAGTGAAAAATCAAACCATTATTGATTCACATAGTTTAATTTCTATTTGTATGGTTTATACAGGGCTTGAGCACGCCTGAACATGGGTGTGAGAATATTTCCATCATGGAGAGAGATCATGAGATGGTTGTAAGTGATTATTTTGTCAAATATATCATTTTTTATAATGTAATTTCTATATATTCATGTCTTTACTTCTTATTGTAACAGTTAAAACTTCACCATGAACTAAACCCTAGGAGGAATAGCAGGAGCACTCCACGAGCATAGCAAAAATGAGTGACAGACCTATCACCATCCGAGCGAAAAGGAAAGGGAAATATTTTATTTCTAGGGCATGGAGAGCAATGACTTTTGATTCCAGAGTCCTTTGTTGTATGCCTGCATGGCACTTTTGCACATATTTTTTATTGGACATATTTGACATTGTATGCCTAGATGGAATTCGCATAAGCCTATATGGCTATTTTGTACATTTATTTCATACTTATATCGACATATATTGATGTATGCCTACATGGCTATTTGGCTAATACAAATATTTTTTATCGATGCCTATCCATATTTGCATTCTTAATTGATGGTTCAATAGATATGAGTTACGTGTATTCAAGTGTATACTTTACAACTTACGTGTATACTTTGTGACTTACGTGCATTTGAATGTATACTTTGTGGCTTACATGTTTTCATGCATATACCTTTTATTTGTGCATATACTTTGTTTTAATTTGTGTATACTATGTATTCGTGTGTATACTTTTTGAGGCTTACATTTTTTTGAGTACTTGTACTTCCCTTATTGACATGTACATGTTTGACTTATTCACGTGTATAATTATTAATTGGTTAGCCCTAGCATTGATCTATGTCATCCTCAATGCATGATCCTTGAGATGGAGTAAGAACACCCTCAAGGTCAAAAGGAGTTTCACTTGCATTCTTCATAGGCTCATTTTTGTAGTGAAACCAAAAACCTCTTGCATCATTGAAATGAATTTTTTTTTCCTTTATAGTAGGTCTGAAGCCATTATCATTCTCCATCAGTTCTTCATGTATCCACTCCCCATTAATGGTTGTCTCATTACCTTCATGAAACCAAGCACTTATCTCATTTGTGATAGAAGAAATGTATGAATATTTATCTTCCTCCTTATGAACCATTCATTATCATGAGAGATGGGTTCTTGTGAACCACTACTGATGAATCATGGGTCAATGAGTTTGACTTGTAAAAATACACAATTGAATCCTGATAGCAATATCACAATATTTATATATCTAAATGTGGTATTTCCTTCAGCTAAAATTTGTGCTTATAATTATGTGATTGATGTATGTTTGTGTATGGGATCATAGTAATTTCTATTTGATGATGCTATTGTGTCTTTAAGGTTTATTTATTAAAGGGTGCATGAAACAAGTTTTAAATCCTTAAAAATCTTTGAATTTCTTAGGTTTTTCTATTTGTTGAGACTGGGCTCCGAGCCCGAGTCCAAGTCAAGAAATGGCTTGTCAAGTCTGAGGTGAGTCCTAGTCTTGTAACACTGGTGTGAACACATCGAGGAATAATGTATATGTCAATGAAGAGAGAACCCATCCTTGTTTCCAAATAAAACATGGTATAGATATGGTTGGTCAAGATAAAACATCACTCTTCTCGATAGTTCGAACCATAATATTTCATGGCTACAAACAAACCTTCATTACATGTGTGTTCTTGATCCTATTGAAGAAATGGTGGAACATGTTTTAGATCAAATATTGCAACCCTAAGTCCATAAGAAGGTTACTTGTCCTAACCTTCTTGTCCTAATTTTTGCAAAAGTCTTTAAGATGTTCATCCTTCTTGAGTAATGTGAATGATTGATGTCATCTAGATCTTTGAAACTGACTACAATCATGTGCAATACTGTAGAAGCTAGAGCTATATCTAATACTACAAATGACTGCTCAATGGAATCCTAATAGCAATATCACAATTTGACACATTGTAGAAAATACCTCCTACTTATCAATTGATGAGCTAAAGGGGCTCTATAATGAATGTTTCATAAGGCACAACACTTGCTGAAGGTTTTGCAAATGGGGTTGCAAGCTAAATGGGCTTAACCTTGGGGAAAAAACTTTATAGTTAAGCGCTTGAGCTAGAGTATACTGGAATGGGTGACCTCCCGGGAAGGCATATTGCCTCACCTCTATGAGCATCACCTAGATGTAATGAGTGCTAACTGGGCCATTTAATATCATTTCAAATTTATTGCTTTAAGCAACTTACAAATTTGCAACATTAGACTCCTCCAACCTAAGGGATCGATCCAGTGGAACATGGCTCAGAGCGATTCTACGTGTTTCAGTGCGAAAGAGGACCATGCCTACCATAAAAATACATATTCAAATGTGTTGGAATAGTCCGCTTGGTCACACAAGTTGCAGAATGAAAGTTGCACCACTTTGCAACTTTGCACTGCTTGAATTTGATGCTTTTTCCATCAAGTGAAAATCCACCGCCATGAGAAAACCACTCTAAGATAGCCAAAACCGAGAGAGGTTTTTATAGAGGGGCCCAATGCCTTTCTGTAGGATCATACGATAAGTTTCTAAGTGTCATGGTATCCAAGTAATAGCATGCTGAAGTTTGCAGCTATTTTGCACTTTGGACCCTTAAGGGATCGATCCGATGGAACATAGCTCAAAGCAATTCCATGAGTTTTGGTGCAAAAGAGGACCATTCCTAGCATAAAAATACCTATTCAAATGTGTTGGAATAGTCTGCTTGGTCACACAAGTTGCAGAACGGAAGTTGCACCACTTTGCAACTTTGCACTGCTTGCATTTGATGCTTTTTCCATCAAGTGAAAATCCGCCGCCACGAGAAAACCACTACAAGATAGCCAAAATGGAGAGAGTTTTTTCTAGAGGGGCCCAACACCTTTCTATAGGATCAAACGATAAGTTTATAATTGTCACAGTATCTAAATAATAGAATGCTGAAGTTTGCAGCCATTTTGCACTTTGGACCCTTAAGGGATCGATTCGGTGGAACGTAGTTCAAAGCGATTCCACATGTTTCAGTGCATAACAAGACCATTCCTACCATAAAAATACCTATTTGGACATGTTGGAACAGTCTGTTTGGTCACACAAGTTGCAGAGCGAAACTTGCACCACCTTGCAACTTTGCACTGCTTGAATTTGACACTTTTTCCATCAAGTGAAAATCCGTCGCCATGAGAAAACCACTCCAAGATAGCCAAAACCGAGAGTGGTTTTTCTAGAGGGGCCCAATGCCATCTTGTAGGATTAGATGAGAAGTTTCTAAGTGTAAAAGTATCCAAGTAATATCATGCTGAAGTTTGCAGCCATTTTACACTTTGGACCCTTGAGGGATCGATCCGGTGGAACATAGCTCAGAGCGATTCCACATGTTTCAGTGTGAAATAGGACCATGCCTAGCTTAAAAATACATATTCGAACATGTTGGAATAGTTCAATTGGTCACACAATTTGCAGAACGAAAGTTGCACCACTTTGCAACTTTGCACTGCTTGAATTTGATGCTTTTTCCATCAAGTGAAAATCCGCCGCCACAAGAAAACCACTCCAAGATAGCCAAAACTAAGAGAGGTTTTAATAGAGAGGCCCAATTCCTTTCTATAGGATTAGACAATAAGTTTCTAAGTGTCACAACATCCAATTAATAGCATACTGAAGTTTGCAGCCATTTTGCACTTTGGACCCTTAAGGGATCGATCCGGTGGAACATAGCTCAGAGTGATTCCACGTGTTTCAGTGCAAAAGAGGACCATGCCTAGTGTAAACATACCTATTCAAACATGGTAGAATAGTCTGCTTGGTCACACGAGTTGTAGAACGGAAGTTGCACCACTTTGCAACTTTGCACTGCTTGAATTTGATGCTTTTTCCATCAAGTGAAAATCCACTGCCACGAGAAAACCACTCCAAGATAGTCAAAACCGAGAGATTTTTTCTAGAGGGGCCCAATGCCTTTCTGTAGGATCAGATGAGAAGTTTCTAAGTGTCACGGTATCCAAGTAATAGCATGCTAAAGTTTGCAACCATTTTGCACTTTGGACCCTTAAGGGATCGATCCGGTGGAACATAGCTCGGAGCGATTCCATGTGTTTGGGTGTGAAAGAGGATCATGGCTAGTGTAAACATAAATATTCGGATGTGTTGAAACAGTCCGCTTGGTCACACGAGTTGTAGAACGGAAGCTGCACCACTTTGCAACTTTGCACTACTTGAATTTGATGCTTTTTCCATGAAGTGAAAATCTTCCGCCACAAGAAAACCACTCCAAGATAGCCAAAATCGAGAGAGGTTTTTCTAGAGGGGCCCAACGCCTTTTTGTAGGATTAGACGAGAAGTTTCTAAGTGTCACGGTATCCGAGTAATAGCAAGCTGAAGTTTGCAGCCATTTTGCACTTTTGGACCCTTAAGGGATCGATCCGGTGGAACATAGCTCGGAATGATTCCACGTGTTTCGGTGCGAAAGAGGACCATGCCTACCATAAACATACATATTCAAACATGTTGGAATAGTCCTCTTGGTCACACGAGTTGCAGAAAAATGTGTACAAATTGTTTACAAGACCTTTATATGACCTTTTTCACAATGTTTACATTTCAAAATTCAAAGTTTGCAAATTTTCCTACTCAAGGCATTTACAGAACAAGGTGCTACTACACCAAACATGAACTCCAACCTTACAATATTTGAGTATATGTCATTATGTAATTAAATCTTATTATAGTGCCTCTGGGACTTTGTTCTCTTAGATCTTTTACAATGTCACTCATACATTCAAGATTCTCTTTAAATGTCTACATCATAGGTGCTCATTATGAGGTTAACTTTAAATGAGTAACTTGATATTCCCTCGCTAAGCTTCACACACTCTCTTATAATTGCTTGAAATCAAAATTGAGATTTTTCAAAATCATCAAAATAAGTATGTTGCATTCTTTTTTGGCTGAGATTCTCTTTGATGGCTCTTAAATCACCATTTTCTACAACGAAAGATCAATCAATTTCTAGTAGTTTAGTTACAAATACACAAAGTAAAAGAGAAAAAGAAAGAGCATCCAAAATGGAAATGAAATAAAAATAGATGGAAGGCACTTATAGATGTTGTGTGCAGGCATCAAAATAAGGATGTTGCATTGCTCTTTTGGCTGACATTCTCTTGGATGGCTCATATATCTATTTTTTTTCCAAGGGGACACAAATCACTGTAAAAGAAGATGATAGCATTGGCATCAAACAAATTAATGTGCATACAAGTATAAATTAATAAGAACCAATGTGCATATACTTAAAAATTAATCCAACGAAGCATCCAGGTCTACTCTACTCTTTATTGTGTCAAGTATTGTCTCATGGTCAGACTCACAGACCTTCCATAACGTCTTGTTCAAAGGTCTACCCCCATA
The DNA here is from genome assembly GCA_007115665.2 of Sequoiadendron giganteum. Lineage (NCBI taxonomy): Eukaryota > Viridiplantae > Streptophyta > Pinopsida > Cupressales > Cupressaceae > Sequoiadendron > Sequoiadendron giganteum. Next base: position 347,634,159 of record CM021102.1, read on the forward strand.
TTTGGTCAAATCAACATTCGATGCCATGACAAGGTTTGAGTAATGAAGAATCTTATGATGCATGTCAAAGTCCTGAAATAGCCAATGTTTAACACTTGAATGTGGGTACCTTCTAAGCCATGTTCCAGTAACCACAACTAAGCCTGTAGGGTATTCAATGTTTTCTCCGTCTATAACTGGGCCCTCCAATTTTTTTTTGGTCTCAACACAATGACACAAGTAATATTTTGTTCCCTCTTCATTGTCTTCATTTGCAATAACTGCATAAACATGCCCTGCATTAATATGTGCAAAACATCTCTTGAAATTTATCAACATTACGAATACAGTACAAAGTAAGATAACGATATGGAATTTCAACAACTAAGAAAGTAGATATATCACCTGGTTGAACTAGATCTGATACGTGGTCAAAGTCGACTGATGATTCCATCTATGTCAGTTCCAATGCCATTAGAGGGCGATACGTGTGAAGTGGGCTAAGATAACTTGAGAACCATTTGTCAACCCACTCCCCTGACTCACAATTATTCCAGGCTTGCATTGTACATGAAGAACAAAAGCATGCCATCTTTCGTGTATCGATACTCCATGAACCTGAATTTGAGCTAAGGAAAGAGTGTACCTCACTCGATCTTGTTAGTGTACAACAGTCTTCATATGGTGCAATGTTAGTATCATCCATCAACCAAAAAAATCTATGAACTAAAGACGTACCTTCATTACCTAGACCCATCAAATCATTACACCACTCAACGATTGATTTTGCATCTGGCAACTTTGCACTGTCTTTATACTTTAACACTTCTCGTGCTAATGCTATTTTCATGCATGCTCCTACACCATCATGCTCCCCCTTTCCATGTCCAGCCTCACAAAAGTTCCACATATGTTGAACACCTGTAATGGCATGCATCCTACACAACCAATAGAACATGTGCAAGTTCTTGAACAGTGTTGTACAGTTATCAGACCATATTATATGTTGATCGTATTTTATGCCCCTCTAAGCCAAACTACTGTAGAACATCTGGAAGCAACCTTGCACAAACTCTGGAGAATGTGTGTGATCATCACTAATGTAAAAGTGGTACTCCCTCAATACCTTCCTTTGCTCATCTGTACTATCAGATGCATGAACGAATGCTATGTGCACAAATATCAAAACTTGTGTGGATTTGTAATACTGTGACTGCACCTCATGTTGTGGCTGTAGAGTGTAGTTCTTTGCAAATTCAACCATAGATACTATGCTTCAGACTGGAAAGGTGTCCTTGCATAACTTGAACTGCATTTCCAACCATTGGGCTCTATGGGTATGCATTGCATACTCAGACAGTATACTATCACGAAATGTGGTCATAAATTGGGACACTAGAATCTTCTCAATAACCAAATCACAGCTTTTTGCTTGAGACCCATCTTTTGTAGCATATGCCACTATTTTATACCTCCCGAACTCTACTAGTTTTTGTCCCACCTCATTTGTGCTTTCCATATGTTGACATACTGGAATACAATAAAAGCAACCGCAACGCTCGCATTAACCATCCAAGAATGTTGTCCTATAGAATATCTGGTCATCCTCTATTTCACATAGATTTTTTGATAAGAACTCTCTTGAAGATTTTGGTGGGGCTTTTATGCCACAATCCTATAAAACATCATTAGTATGCAAATCTAAACATATAGAACGATAAACATCATAATGGTTAGAAAACTCAATATGTAGTCTACAACAACAAGTAGTGCATGTGTGATTTATCTTGACATAAAAAGGTTTAAGCATTTCAAAAAATCTTTGAGAAATACTAATTTGAGGATAATCATTTCCAAATTTCCGAAAAAATTGGGTTTGAGTCATATCCAAAAAACGCTTTGGATGTGGCTCACGATTCCGACTACCGATTCTCATTCTTACCACATCCCTTTGATTCAGAGATGGCCTTGTGTTATTCTTCCAATACTCTTCAATTAGTGTTCTCAAGGCTTGGACAACTTCTTTATCTTTTTGTGACAGTCTCCCCAAGAATTCCCATAATTCATTTGTATCATTGCCCTTAATTCTTTGTCGCCTTTGAATGGCTCTTGATAAATTTTTTCTACTAATTCCCGCTTGTTCACTATTCTTTTTAATTAGATGAGCTCTCTTTGTTTGACAGCTTACCAAAGTCGATGTAATGACACGTCGGGTGACATTACTATCCTTTGAGCGTGAGGTCTTACCCACACTCTCATAGGCATCCATTAGATTCTTCACAACAGTGTCTTCACTCAATGCATTTGATGTTCTCAACCCAAGAGTCTTCATGATATTCCTATACTTTACACCCCGCATCATTTCAACAAATAGTTGACATCTTGCAGTCTCATTTATCCTTTCAAAGAATCGTTCCCAAATCTTATCAGCATATCTTCTACAAGTGCGTCTTGAAATCTTACCTTCCATGCGCTGCAAAATCTCATCATCAATATTAATCAAATACTTTGGCTTTCTACGCAAAATTCTAGGTGGTGTTCTCCTAGGTACATACATCTCAACATTAGGAATTTCATCAATATTTAATTGAGGTGGGCTAGATTGTGTACCTTCAATCGAGGGTGGAGAGGAAGACATACCTTGAGGTTCACATGGGGATGATGGCACACCATCTTCCTCAATTTCGAGTGATGATGTACTGTTAACTTGAGATGTGTTGGATGGTGTCCAACAATATTCACTTGCAGTACATGGTGTCCCTCCATATTCACTTGTAGTAGATGGTGTTTATCCATATTCACTTGTGCGAGATGGTGTCCCTCCATATTCGCTTGTGCTTAATTGTGTCCCTTCATATTCACTTGTCGTAGAGGGTGTGTCTCCAACTACGGTATTTGAATCTGTCTTACGATGATGCTTTCGCATTCATGCCTGTTGTGCTGCCAGTTCTCGTTCTCTTTTTGATGGTTGAGGTTCCTCTACAATCAGGTTGTTTTCATCAATCATTTCCAATTTATTCTTTTCACGATATGTCACCACCTGAACTCTCTCCTTTTCTTTCAAGGTTTCCTTCTCTTCGTCTGTTAGTTTCCTCTTTGTCTTTTTCTTTGGCATTGCAGATAATTTTATCTGTACCATGGTAATGAGATGAATATTAGTTCCTGATAAATGTATCCATTGAAGTTAATTGAAAAATATATGCTATTGAAGGCTTCATTTAAATAATACTTACAATCATCGTGTACAAAAGTTAACCTAGCATGTAGACAAATGTGTACAAATTATGGAAGCACTAGGCTGGCCAGAGCACAATCCTAACTAAAAGTGAATAACCATGATGGTGATTCTGAAAAACTAATGAGTGTAATGGAATTGTGATTTTTTGATAAGTTTGTGGTGTAGGAGCACCTTGACAATCTATGCTTCCATTTTGAAATTCAATTCAATTTTGGGTATCTTCATGTTGTAAGAGGGTCATTAAAGACATTTTCCATGTACCGATTATATGAGCTTTCAAAGGTGGTTGTTTGTTATTTATAGGAATTGGGGGGAGTTGGTTATCATTGAAAAAGGTTTAAACAACCTCCATTGGCTTGAAGGGAGGATTTTTGTTCATTTTGAAATCCATTTTTTTGATTAAAAAATGCTCTTTTGCAGAAATTCACTGGGTTTTTTGCACTTTCGTGCACTTGTACGCATCTATACAGCCTCCCCTTGATAGAAAAATAATATAATATCGTAGCAACATGTCTTAACTCTCTAATTCATCAGTTCTGAGGTTTTGAAGGGAGCAATTGACAATTTTCTGAAACTGCTCATTTCAAGCCAATCAAGGGTTTGAGTAGGATTTAATTATGAAATGACCATCCCACCTACTGTTATGACTTGTTTCTTAGTGGGATGGCATGTACATTGTTAGAGTAGGGTCCTTTATTGTTCAACATGCCTTGGAATGAAACTAATGACAATAGGATGCCCGTTCCTAGCTCAAACAAGCACTTTTCCATGAGAATTTGAGGAACCAAGGAGTGATTTTGGAAAAGTGTTGGAGTGGTCTATGTAGTGAAATTTTGACCTTTTGTAGGGTATTTTGAAGATGTTTGATGCTTTTAAATGGTTTGGGAAGGCCCGTGTATAGGAGTTTCTATAAACCCTCCCTCTTTGCATTGAAAAATGGTGATTTTTGTATTGGAAGCCTAGTTGAGCGGGTAAGGTCCTAAGACCTAGAAATTATCTTGTTTTGAGACCTAATCAAAGACTATTTTTGGGTTTGGAAGTTTGGTGTGAAGATCTAAGGATAGTTCCTTTGTAAAATTGGCCTACTTGGAGGCCTAAAATAGTGAAAAGGTCAGTTTTCTTAAAGTTGTCCCAAAGGAGTCATGTGATGGGTTAAGGTATGTCTTGCAACTATGAAATTGGTGCTAGAATCATTCTTTTATTTTCCTGGTGTTTTGGAAAGTTTTGGAGTTAAGGGCCCAAAACTAGTTTTGCATAGTAACTAGATTCCAAGGGTGAAATGTGGGAAATAATGTTTTTATTTGTTGTCCAGCTTGGAGGAGTGTTGGGATTGGTCCATTACGCCTTTTTAATCTTATTAGATTCCTCTTGAAGGAAAGTTGAAATATTCAATGGTTTTGGGTCCTCTAAATCTGGATAAAAAATGAGTATCACAGTTTGAAGTGTGTGCATGGTTTGGGAGATACATGTGACAATTTGCAGATGCTTGGCTACTAGTAATGTGGACAGTGAACAAAGGAACTAAGTTTGTGTGTAAGGGAAGACTTCTGAAAGGTTTCATTTTTGTTGTACTAACTCAAACAAAGATTTATTAAGCAAATAATGCTTTGGTTGTGCCTTAAGAACTATATTTTGTGTTTGTAAACAATGGTGCCATTATGGAAGATTTAAGACAACTTGTGAATGACATAATCATTGGTTGATGTTTTGAGGAACCTAGTTGATTGTAATCAGTTATTTTCAAGATTTTCAAGGTGTTTTGAAGGTCCTTAAGGAATTGGGAACTCTTAATGCTAATTTGAGTATATGAATAAAATGTTTTGTGAAGGGAGATATAGTTGAATAAGTGTGTCAAGAAAGGTGTTGATTTATTCCTTTGTACTACATCAGTTTGTGCAGAGGTATTGGAAGGTGTTTGGACCCTTCAGAGGAATGGGAGAGGCTTGGAGTTGTCTTAAAGGATGAATTTTCGTGAATGGTTCTAAGTTTCTAATCAGCTTTATGCTATGTTACAATCAATTTTATGATGGTTAATCTATTTTTTTGAGTCTGAAAAAGAGTTGAAACCAAGTTCTAATGTTTTGATGAAAAGAAGATTGATTTTGTTTGTTGATCTTATTCAATTTAAGTTAGGGCCAGAAGTACCCTTGATGATTTGTGGATCCTGGTAGATGCTTTGCATCAAGATTAAAATGGTAATTGGCAAGTTTATATAATTGTGTATATAATGGTAATTTAAAATGTGCATTGACAACCTAAGGTTATAATGACAAACAAAAATGAAATCAATCCATAATAGAATGAAAGAAAATGTGTAAAGACTTCACATACCTTAAAAACCAGACTTTCAAATGGAGGAGTTCAACCCAATTATGTAGCCTTAGCTTCTTCTTTCTTCAAACTCCACAACAATTTAGCTTGTTCCCTTCCACACTTCAATTGTATATCAATTTTCAATTGATATTATATGTCTTTCAATGTGGAAACTCTGCTATTTCATGCAAAGGTGGTAAAAAGATCATGGAAAAGGTTATGGAATGTGAAAAAGATGCTTGCACACTTCACAACATCATCAAAAAACTATTTTTTGTCGGAGCACGCGCAGAACCAGGGGAATATGTAGATTGTGGGCCTTCAAATCATGGGTATATAGAGTTTTTTACCATTTTAGTGTAGTAAATAACACGCTCACGTTATAATGTGAGCACATTATGTGAAATTTGGTTTTCTTAGTATATAGAGAGGGAGAGAGGGGGAGAGTGGGAGATAGAGGGAGGGAGAGATAGAGAGGGAGGGAGAGAGGGGGAGAGTGGGAGAGAGTTGGAGAAGGGGAGAAGCAGAGGGTGGGAGACC
>CM021102.1:347640248-347676684 GCA_007115665.2 Sequoiadendron giganteum
CTAACCCATAAACCCTCTACCCTCTACCGCCAATTCTTTACCCTCTACCCTCAACCCTAATCCCCCAACCCTTAAACCCACTTAGTAAACTCTCTACCCTAATCCCTCAACCCTCTTGACCCTTAAACCCTCAACCCTTAAACCCTTAAACACTCCACCCTAAACCCTCAACCCTCAACTCTAACCCCTTAAACCCTAAACTGTTAAACCCTTTACCCTCTGCCCTCTACCCTCTAACCTCCACCCTCAACCCAATACTCTCTACCCTAAACCCTAATCCCTCAATCCTTAATCTCTCAACCCCTATAACCTCTACCCTATATATTGGACCCTCAACCCTAATCCCTCGACCCTATACCTTAAACCCTCAATCTTCAACCCTCTACCCTTTACCCTATAAATTAAACACTCAACCCTCAATTCTCAACCCTCAACCCTTAATCCCTCAACCCTCAATCGTTAAACCCTAAACCCTCTACCCCTTACATTGGACCCTTAACCTAATCCTTCAACCATATACCCTCAAACCTATACCCTAAACCCTCTACCCTCAACCAAGTAAACCCTTAACCCTAAACCCTTAACCCCAAACCCTTCAACCCTAAACTCTTAAACCTTAAACCTTCTACCCTATACTCTCAACCAAATACCCTCTACCATCAAACCTATTCCCTCAACCCTCAAACCTTAAACCCTAATACCCTAGAAACCATCAACCCTATAGGTCCTCCACCCTAATCCCTCAACCCTACCCTCAACCCCTATCACTTTCTCTCTATCTATACATCTCACCTCTCCCTCCTTCCCTCCCTCCCACCCTCTCTAATTGTCTCTATCTATCGTCTCCCTCTTTCTGCGTACCTCTCATTCAATCAATCCCTACCACCCTCTCTCACTCCCTCTATCCATCTCTCTTTATGTCCCTCCCACTCCATCCCACTCTCTCCCACTACCTCTCTCTCCCTCTCTCTCATGTCTCTTCCTCCCACCCCTTCTCTCTCTAAGGTCTCTCCCTCTGGAAACCTACCTAGGTAACTCTCTCTTTGTCTCTCTCCCTCTCTCTATCTATCCCTGAAACACTACCTAGATAAGTCCCTCTCACTCCACCCCCCTCTTTCTCTACCTCTATCAGGTCACTCCCTCTCACACCCTCTCCCTCTCTCAGGTCTCTCACTAACACTCCCTCTCTCTCCCCTCTCTCTCACACTCCATCACATCTCTCACACTCCCTCTCACTAGCTATCTCTCAAGTCTCTCCCTCTCACACTCTCAAGTCTCTCCCTTTCGCACCCTACCTACATAACTCTCTCTTTCTATTTGTCTCTCTCTCTCTCTCTCTCTCTTCCCTCAATTCTCTCTCTCCCACCCCCTCTCTCCCTCTCCCTCTCCCTCAATTCTCTCTCTCCCACCCCCCCTCTCTCTCTCCCTCCCTCTATCCCTCCCACCCTACCTAGCTAAGTCCCCCTCAATCCAACCCCTTCTCTCCCACTCCCTCTCTCTTAAACTCTCACTTCGACCCCCTCTCCATCTCTCTAGACTCTCTCTAAATTCTCCCTTCATCTAAAGACATACATAAATGCATACATACAAGCATAATACATATGTACATATAATCTTACATCCATACAAGCATATATACATACATTACATACATGTACATAAAAATATATCAGCATACATTAATATATTGGCATTTAACATAAAGTAAGACATAACACGAGCGCGTTATAACGCGCTCACATTATGTACTAGTAGACATGTTCCCCGCAGAAGCAAAAAGCATGTCAAAAGTGAGATATAACGCAAGCATGTTATAACGTGCTCGTGTTATATCTTGCTTTGGGAATTCCCGAACCTTAGGCTTGGTATTTGCCTTGGAATACCAACCCAAAGGATTGGAGGGTATTCCCAATGACTAGAGATGTGTTTTTAAAAAATCCACCATATTTCTCATAATCGAGTTCGTGCTCACCGTCAGGATTGCACGTGGTTCAATATCGAAAAAATCGAGCACATGGGTAATGTTGGGTTATCTCTTAGCTATCCAACGATGTAACTTTTTTCACTTTATGAAAATGTTAATTCTTTCATCCATAATTTATTTTATCTGTATGTCTTTTTTTTGCCAAAAAGAAGTGTTTGGTATTTTTTTCGTTATAAATTAACCGTTCATCAATAAATCAATTAGTTTCCAAAATTTGTAGGGGTAGCACGGCCAAAATTCTATTTTCAGGATATGTCCACTTTGCAAATTAGTAAAAAATCAAATAATCATTAAAAAATTATCAGAAAAATCGTGCATCAACTACATACTATTAGCTAACTTCTGACCATTGCGATTTTAAAAATACTAAAAAAAAGTTCACCGTACGAGGGTCGTACAAGAGTTTTTATGTTATGTTTTTCTAACAAAAACAACACCAATTTTTGTACATACCTCATTTGAACCCCTTAATCTCAACCATTTTCAAAATAAATAAGTAGTTTAGAAAGTAGACTTAGAGAACTTGAATCCTTCTTTTTGTTCCATCTCAAAATTTTGAGTCTAAGTATCCTCAATTTCACATCCAAGGTCAGTATTTCCTGATTTCAGAAAAAAGATGTCCACTTAAGTCCCCTTTTTGGGAACCATCTTGGTGCACTTACCCTACTGACAACAATCTATATTTTAAGCTAGATCAGGATAAAGAATTGATTATTGAAGTCTTTGTTGATGACATTATTTTTGAAGGAGATAATGACTTATGCATGAAATTTGCTGATGAAATGAAAAGTGAATTTGAAATGTCAATGATAGGATAACTGAAATTCTTTTTAGGATTGCAATTTACTCAATTGGATGATGGAATCTTTATTTCTCGGTCCAAATATGTGAGAGAGTTACTAGAAAAGTTTGGCATGGAAGACTCAAAGCCAGTTGGTACACCCATGGTAACTGGATGCAAATTATCTCAAAATAATGATTCTCCTAAGGCTAATCAAACAAGTTATAGGTCAATGATTGGTGGATTGCTATATTTAACTTAGACTAGACCAAACATTATGAATGTAGTGTGCATGGTTGCTAGATATCAAGTTGATCCAAAGGAATCACATGTGACTGCAATAAACAGAATCTTCAAATACTTGAAAGGAATAGTTGGTTTTGGTCTTTGGTATCCTAAGGATGACGATCTTACTCTGAATGTCTTTACAGATGTAGATTGGGCAGGAGATGTGGATGATAGGAAAAGTACAAGTGGTGGTTCGTTCTTCCTAGGGAATAAGTTGGTGTCTTGGCTAAGTAAAAAGTAGAATTCCATTTCCTTATCTACTGCTGAGGCATAATATATTGATGTTGCAAACAATTATATTCAATTGTTGTGGATGAAATAAATGTTGAGAGAAATCAAAGTTGAGTATGATGAACCCATTACTATATTCAGTAAAAATTTAAGTGCCATAAAAATTTCTAAGAATCCGGTGCTACACTCAAGTATAAAACATATATTTATAAAGTATCACTTTTTGAGAGACAAGGTGATTGATAAAGAGGTCAAATTGGAATATGTTCCTACAAAGGAAAAAATTGCAGATATCTTTACTAAACTGTTTCCTAAGTATACTTTTGAGTATCTCAGAGGCAACTTAGGAGTAATTTCCCCTCCTAATCTGAACTAAGATGCAATCCTTTGCATCAATCTGTGGACTTATAGTCAGATCTTATTTCAGATTGATGTTGTGGTGGTTGCTACTCAGGGAGAGTAGTCAGATGATTCAGATGATATGTGGATCAAATCATGTGTACCTTTTCCATTGATGTCAATGGGGGAGAAGAATAATGTGAAAAAATCTTGAAGAAAGGGGGAGAAGAGTCAAGAAGGGGAGAGAAGAGCTATGAGAAGAGAACTACAGAACAAAGGGGGAGAAGTGTACTATATAAACAACTAGTTGTGTTGATGGTATTATTTTTCACATCATGTGTTGTCATCAATGCAAAAGGGGGAGATTATTGGATGTTGTGGTTGTGTTGCTGATATGTGGTTGTCACTGATGTCAACACTATTAGCATTAATGGATTGAAGGTTGTATGTGTTGAGGATATTGAGAAAATTGTGATAAATATATTGTAGGTAGCCAACGAAGCTGAGAAGGTCAGAGTGATGAAACATTTTGTGCGTTGATGGTAAGAAGGCACGCATTAAAGGGTTTATTGTTGAGCCTATCCAGTATGTTGTCTAAAAGTTTCAGAGGTGTGCATCAAGAATTGAGGAAGTTATGAAGGTTTGTGTTCCTACAGTTATTCAATTACTATAGTAGGTGTTTCTAGAAAATGAGATTGCAATTCTGGTGAAGTGATTTGTTGCATATGTTCCTGAGGTTTTCAATGATGTTTCTAGATCATTATCTATCAATGTGGTACATCTGCATTGATTGGTGTGTTCGTGATTGAATATTTTTCCCTTGTGTGTTCGAGTTTTCATGTTCTTGGCTGACATGATGGTGGTAGTGTGTCACGGATCCTTATGGATTAATCTTGTATTATTTTTCATTTCTCAAGGATGTTGATTTAGGTCCTCACTATGTTGTGACTAACTTAGGTTGATGCACATTAAGATTTGTTCACGTATTGAGGCTGACAGTTGTAATTTATTATTTATTTATGGCTGACAGAGTTGTTGATGTAAATATGTGTAGTGGATATATAAGAGCAATTGTCTCTTCATTGTAAGTGTTTATGTGGTGTGCGAGCATGAAGTGTATATGAGAAATTTGTGAATAAAGATCAGATCATCTGAATATAGAGCAGAGTGTGAAGAAGATTGAGTGAAGTGTGAAGAAGTTTTTTTTTGCCTAACCAAAACTATAATCATGCTTTTGTAGAAGCTAATTTCTTAGTTCAACCTCATCAGATGGATTTAATCTGATTTTTTTATGTAAGGCACTGAGCCTTCCTTTTGAGCAGTGAGCTCTAGGCAGTGTGCCTGAATGCATGTGCATTCCCTATTCATTTATTTCATTATACTTTTAATAGGCTATAATCTTGTGGACTAACATCCACCATGGTTTTTCCCCTAATAAGGTTTCCATATATAAAATCTTGGGTTTCATGTGTCTCTGATGTGTTGTTGATTTATTTTTTCACTGTTAATTATCAGATATGAGATTAAAGGTTGTTTAAGGTTGACTAATTTTAATTTTTGTAACAACTGATTCACCCCCCCTCTCAGTTGTCTATCCTTGTTTTTCTAGTACACACCTTATGTCCTGTACTATTATTTTCCAAAAAATACACATTTAGGTCATTCTAGAGTAGCTTTGTATTAGTTTTCTTTTGTTTCATTTATATTTGTATACATTTAGATTAGTATCATTTTACTTTCATTTCTAGCCACACATCACACACACTTATCACAAACCAATCATCAAACCCCTATCCTTTGAATGAACCTACCCATACACATATCAACATAGAGGAAAGAGTGTTATTCCTAACCAAGTTCCCTTAGGGTGAAAAACCATAAGATCCTAGTAAGGGAATCCTATTTCCCTTGTTAGCATATATGTGTTTTTGGTGGTTTAGGTTTCCACTTGGATAAATCCAGCTACACTTACTCTTAGTGGATGATTAGATGCTTGACCACATAGGCTTTCCCTTTCAGTGCACTTGCTTCTCGGGTCAACCAAGCATCAATACTCATGAAAATCCCATGGCATACTTCTCATCTCTACTAAAAGCCATAAGAATGTGGGATGGCTTCAGAACGACCGTTCTTGCACCAACAAATAGTTAATGATCCTCGTGATACTTGAACTTTCCTCGAGTGCCCACACTTATATACCAGTTGGAAGTTGATTGGCTTTAGTGTGTTACCAGTTGGGTCGTTCCCTTGGGGTGAGTAATTTTTCCCACCAAGGCAGACCCTCTATGGATAAACAAAAGTGAGCAAGTGCATCCGTAGTTCGATCGATCTTTGTTGAGAAACAAAGAGAAAACACGCGTGATGAACTTCACTCACACTCACAAGATTTGTTCAATTTTAGGCACCCAAATTGAAATGTGTAGGTAATCACTTACACAACTTAATATCACGAAAAGGACTTTTCTCAAGATTGTTATAAAGCACGACATAAGTGCATGTCTTTTTTGATGATATTAACTTGTGAAAGGGATTACAAAACAAAGAGTACACATGTTCATTTTAACCACAAAGCAATGATATGAATTATTTTTAAGCACCAATTTTGAAGTGTGAGATTTTTTTGTTCATTTGTTAAGTCCCAAAATCAAATCTAGTAGGTTTGCCTATGATTCTTTTTAATCCCTTTGTTTTGTTATTTTTAAGCCAAAACAAAATTTATTGAGTCCTAAAAAGCAAGAAAATTATAAATCCTTAGAAAAGGGATTATAATTTCTCCCTAAAGTGTTTAAAAACACTCGATACAATGAGATGATGTCATAAATAACTCTTGGACTTCATTTTCCTTCCTTCACTTTCGATCAAAAAACTTCCTTTTTTAGCAGATTTTGACAATTGTCATATTTTTCTATTTTTAGTAATTTCGCATGCATAACTTTGAGAGTCCTATTTCTTCCCAAAAACTTCTTAAAACTAAGATAGGACGAATTTCCAACTAACATCCTAAATTCGAAACATGAGTTTCGAGTTATTAACAAAAACGACTTTAAAAAAACTAGAAAAAAACACTAAATTGCCATTTTGAGGGCCAAGATGAAAGTTTCAAGCCCCAAAAAAGTGCCAAAATGACCACCAACTGATTAAAATTTTGTTGGGAATCCACATGCCACCTCATAACGAAACCGCCTATAAAATTTTAGCCCAAAAAGACATCCGAGTTAAAAGTTATGACCTCTGAAAGTCCCTGCATCACAAAAATTGGTTAATACTGTAAACACAAAGGCAAAAATAAACCAGTTAGAAGTCAAAAACAACCGAAGTGAAAAAAACACATGTTGAAAATAAACTGAAATCTTCCTTTTACCCAACTCCAACGACGCAATCTATGGGTGTGGCGCAGTTTAAGAAGGTCAGCGGCACAATATAGCGTTGTTGATGACTGAGAGGAGCGCTCTGCACATAGATAGTGACCATGATTACGGCGTTGTTTGGCAAGCAACGTAGTTTGAAATTTGGAAAACCAGCATCAGAGTTAGAAATTTATTTTTTTTAGGCGCAAAGACTCCAACGATGTAGTTTGGAGTTTAGAAGCAATGCAATATAGCGTCACTGGACTGAGAGCGGTGCAGTTTGGCACCGTTGGACTGATAGTGGCGGAGTTTCTTGTAGGCACAAAAAAAAACACACACACACACGAAATTTTTAAGAAAACGTGATGAATTCCTCCAGATTCGCCCTCCTTCTAGTGCCAAAATGTGAATGGTGTTTCTATACCTACACAAACACAAAGAACAAACACAATATTAGATCCAAATGCAAGATAGAAGCAACATTCTCCATGAAATTAGATTGAAATATCAAAATAGGAAAGAAATGAAGAACAATACAATGAAAGCAAGTAAATTCTATTCTAATGAGCAAACTTTCAATCCCATGGTGGAATTGGTGTTATTTGTGTAGAAAATGGCCCTTTCCCAACTCCTTAGTGTGATTTGATGACCTTTGATGATGATTCTTGATTCCTTGATAAATTGATATGAAAATGGATGCAAAATATGAAAATACTATGAACTCCAATGCTAAATGCCTATAGTGATTGTGTTATTTGTTGATGGATCCAAAGTCAATAAAGAGACCCTCTATTTATAGATTTGAAAAATGGAAGATTGAAGAAAATGGATGAATGTGGGACAAAAGACCAACCAATGAGAGAATGCCACTTGTCCACATGTGATTGGAGGAGGAATGAGCACATTTTGATGAATGTGCACATAAATGCAAGTGGTTGAGGATTTGAAATTTGAAAGATGGCAAGTTGGAGGGAGAAACAAATGGAGTTAATGTCACTTGGCTCAAGACAAAGGACGAGTAAGAGGCTTTTAATGCCTTGCTAGATGTACTCATCCTTTTTGGAGGGATTTTTGAATTTGAAGAATATTCCACAAAAGATGCCCTTTTGAATGGAAATTGATGAATTTATAAATCAAATAAATTAATTTATTTTGTAAGTTGCAAAATATAGAGGATTTGATGGATTAGGATTAGTATTAATTTAGATGAAGATTAGATGATTTGACAATTTTGACTTAGATTTTGGATTTAAATAAATCAAAGTTGAGAAGAATAATGATTTTAAATTTAGTTAAATAAAGATTGATTTATTTAACTAAAGAAAGTGGTGCTAAATTAAATTTATTTATTTAATTTAAAGGAGATGACTTTAGAGATTAATTAGATAAAGTGAATTATTTAATTAACAAAGGGACTATAAGATTAATTAAACAAAATAATTTATTTAATTAATAGAAGATGATGACTTAATTAGATAGATTTGATTTATTTAATTAAGAGAGGAAATATGATGAATTTAATCAAATAAAGATTATTTAATTAAATTAATTAGTAAAGGGGGTGATTTAGGAAGAAACAATGTTAATAAGATCAAGATCAGATGTGTAGGATAAAATGTATATTTTTCGTGTCTACCAAAAAAAATTCTTATAAATAATATGAATCTTATGTAAACCTACTCATTTGATAACAAATCAAAAAAATCCTCAAGGATCATTCAATTTCCTTCATAAGAAATGAGTTATATGAGTAACATTTACCCACCAAACTTATAAAATATAATGACCAATGGGACCCTCCCCGAGTACAAATCAAGAAAATCAAAATATTAATCGACAAGGATAAGGTAAGTGTAGAGATTTTTGAAAAAGAAATTCAATTATAGATAGCATCTTAAACTTTTCTAAAAAGCATGCAAAGTCTTACATGAATTTATGAAGAAAAGGAAACAAGAAAGACTTAGACAATATTCAAAGAAAATCAAAGAAATTGCATACTATGGTTTTTTTTTAAATCTCTAAGACTCCAAGGGATAGACAAAGTCTGAGTTCATATGCAATATGATTTTGAATTGCTGGTAGATATTTTTTCAATTAAGAGAACCTTATATTAGATGTTGTATTATTAGTAGGATTTTCACTCTCTATCTCATCTCATGATACCATCGTATTCACAAGCAAGAACAAGTGCGGTTGAGGAGGAGCCCATACCTAGTCCATTTAAATTGGCACATTTTGTACACAAAAAGAACGTCCAAAAATCAAATATATGTGAAAAAAATAAATTTTCATGTAAATTTGAAATGTCTAAATATGATTAAGAAAGCTGTAGAAAATTCTTCTTGCCTCTTATTCATAATGAAAGGTAAATATTTATCATAATTTTCAATGCTTTCCATATCAAAAAATATTATATCTAAATAGATATACACATGTGAATATTAAAAACCTATAGAGAAATCAAATATTTAAAAATAAAATCATGCATTTAATTTCTTTCACTCCACCTTTCCACCTATTTATGGTGTTCTCTTTCATAATTTTAAATACAATTTGCCTTTATTAAGCCACAATTTCCCAAGATCATTATCACCATTATCTCCTTACATTTCCAAAAAATTTAAATAGAGTTAAAATCATAGCTTTAAATTGATTTTGAGTTAGCATAACTTATTTTTTAAGCAATTATTATTATATCGTTTATTAAGCGGCAGTTGGTATACAGTTAAAAGGCTTTGTTCAAACTGCCCGCTTCCTTGCCTGTACATATTCTTCTGCTACATTTCTCATTCGGTATCAGAGCACATAATGTTCCTATGCCTGTGACTGGCGATGAAACGAGGAGCGTGGCAGAAAGATTAAATGTCATAAGAATAAGTGTAAGCTTACGTTGAAATCGGTAGAAGATTTGTTGTTTTCCAAAAAAAAAAAGGTGCAATGATTTCATTTCTTATTACCATGATAACCGCGTAAGATTGAACAAAACAGCATGCAAAATCAGTCCAATATAAGGAGAATGAAGACGTCTGTATCTGTAATATCGCAAGGTTATTATTGCCGCACGAGTTGTAGAAGTTACCCATTAAATCCATTTGGTGTAAGTGAATGCTATCTTCTGATCAGTTTGATGTATTTTTGGATTGCTGTTTCGTTTGAGCATTGTTGTTTTGGCACTTATTTCTGTTAGAATAATCAATATCACAAATCCATTAGTTAAGAAGTCCTTGGGCCATAGAATATTGCATAAGTGATTGTATGTAAGAGATTGTATGCAGCCTGTCAAAATATTTCATTATTTTCAATTCATAAAGAATAATCACCTCAGATTGGTGAATGCCGGTTGTTCCGAATGATGCAAGCAGTGCTGTTAACAACTATGAAAGTCAAATGACGTTGAAGAAAGCACCGGTTTTTAATTTTTTTCTATTAGATGTTCTTCGAAATATCAATAACCTACAATTTGATGAGTTGCTTAGACAAGGTGTGCTAGAGTATTTTCTCTTTGATGTGTGATGTCAAGCAAGGAGAATTCATGTCAACCTTGAGGAAGGTTATGATGTAGACGATGAGTATGAGGTAGAACACCTACAAACGTCCTTGTCTCACTGTATGAGCATACAAAGCTCACCTATACATCTCATTTCATCCTTAAAAAAGATATGTAATAAAATTTCTGTTTGAGGAATAATTTTTTTTATTTTGTGTTGTTTTGTGGTGTCATCATGTTTGCATCCAAGTTGCTTCTTTTAGATGCTCAACTTCTCAAGGGGCGTAACTATGCTCCATGGAAGATGAGATGAGCATGATTCTTCAGTTTAAAGAATTATGGGGAATCATCACTAGTACAGTTCAGTGTCCAATTGATGCAGATGAGCAGAAAAAGTTCACCAAGGCCTATGCAAAAGCCTTGATGTTGATCACCCTCAGCATCTTCAATGAGGTCCAACCACATGTTCGAGATGCAATAATGTCAAAGGAGGGTTGGGATGCTCTATCCACCATTTACGAGAAAGAAAATCAAAGAAAGATTCTTCATCTTTAGTCCAAGCTTTATACACTTAATATACAAGCTAGTGAGAAAGTAGAGGAATTCTTATGTTGTGTATAAGGGATTTTCGAAGCTTGTATAATCTAGTTTTTCATGAAAGAGAAAAACATATTGAGGTAGAATGTTATTACATTTTTCAACAAGTCTTGTATCACCACATTCAGCTCCAGTATTGCTCGACGGATTCTTAGATAGTTGATATACTCACCAAGTGTTTTGGCAATGTAAAATTTGAATTGTTTTGAGTGTACATTTGTAAGAACAATACAATAAGGGGGAATGTTAGCATAAATTATTTGTTAAGAACTTATTATTACATTGTTTTTTAAGTGGCAACAAATATACAGTCAGTTAAACTACTTTGTTCAAACCACCCTTTTCTTTTCCTATATATATTATTCTACTACATTTCTAATAAAGCATCAATTATTCCAATTCTCAAATTTGGTCTTATCTATCATCTATTAAATCCTACATATATCATGTTTTCAATAATACATTAAATAATAGAATTTGGAAAGAAAAAAAATTCATTTACCCTTGACAAAGGGGAATTCTTAGAAGTTAATTATCTATTTTTTTTGTATTTAGTCTCTTATTCAATATATCTAGCCTTTTGTGGTGATCCCTAACTTCTTTTTGTAGAATGGGCTGTGTTAAGTGGTTAGAAACTCTAATTCTACAAACAAACAAAAATAGTATAATTACCAGACTGCTCCTTGATAATGACCTCTAGCATATTACTAGATTCATGGGGTTAGATTATGGATAAGTGTAATTTTAAAAAAAAATTATTCATAAAATTATATGCATTACTAGAGGCTAAAAGGAATTGAATCTATGAAGGGGGCATTCAAAGGAGTCGAATAAAAATTTTAAACACATCCAAAAACTAAGTAATAATAGGAATTCAACTTTATTTATATGGACGTTCTTATTAAGGAGATAATATTTTACCCCAACTCTAACTTATGGTCATTTTTTTTTGTATAATTTTAGGAGATATTAATCTAGAATTTCACTAAAGAAATTTATGAAATATTTTCTTAAATTTAATAATTTATGAGTACACCTACTGCTATGTTATCTATATATAAAGAACTTTGTGTAATCCCTGTATTTCACCTTCGTAATCTCCCCCATTTAAAAATATTAGTTTAAAAATAATATTCTAAACTCTATCATATCTTGAATTTAGAATATAGATATCTTGAACTATCTATCAAAGATTATGTTTTATTAATTTTATAAAATTATTTAAAAAATAAAAATGAAAAATAATAAAATATTCCCTTGTAAATTCAACATGATTTTTAGCTCCATTTTCACTATAGTGATACCTTTAGTTGCATTCAATGTTGACCTAAAAGACTAGTCTTGAACATGGAATTTAAGGTATGCAAATTTAATTTTTAGTGGTTTGAATTTATTTCACAATAAAATATGTTAGAGTACTTTATATGAGGAGATAAACTAAATATAACTTATTGAGGTTGTATTATAGAAAAGAAACATATAGAAACCTTCTTAATAGAAAAGATATATTAAGTGAAGGTTCCACTTGAGAGAGTTCATTTAAATCTTTGTGGAAGTATGAAAATTCCTTCTATTGTAAATAACATATTTCCTAACATTACTTGATGATATCAATAAAAAGGTTTGGGTTTATTTTCTTAAATACAAATCATTTTTTTTTGGTAAACTAAAAGAGTCTAAAGTTATGGATGAAAAAAAAAAATGGTCATTTAATATGCTTATAATAGAAAGAGATTACGTCTAATTTTTTTTTATTTTTTTTTTGTATAACACATGAAATTAAAAAATATTTTACTACTTAATATACACGACAATAGAATCAAATCATAGAAAGAAAGAATGGGAAAAAGTTTGAAATGGCTAAAAGTATGTTTAAGGCTTAGTATTTATCAAATAAATATTGGGTATAAGTTGTATGTTCTATTTTTTGAATTAGTGCAACATAAAATGTCTAAAAGATAAAACACCTAAGAAGGGTTGATTGAAAATAATCATAGTGTGCATAATTTAGAAGCATTTTTTTTTGTGGTATATTATCATTTGTGAGAGGAAATAAGAAGTAAATCATATGATAATAGAGAAAGATTCATTCTTGTTGGATATATTGAGAAAATATAAGGATAAAAATGATACAATCTAGTAATAAAGAAAATCATTATTACTAGAGATATCAAATGAATTAAATGTGAAGCATGTGATGAAATAATTAAAAAACTAGTAACTCATCATAAAAATGATAAATTAAAATGAATGAAATTATCAAATAAAAATGTTTTGTTAAGTTTTCATTTAACTCAAAATGATTTGTTTAATTGACATCCATATTCTTCAAAGAATTCCCATGACCACAGATTTTATTACACTTAAAGCCCATGGTCCCCAAATACATCACCTTGGTAAAAACTCCATAATTATTTAATAAGCATATCATTTAGGAAAACCATAAAGTCATGTAAAAATATTAATTTCTTTGGATTCTTATTTGAATAAAATCTTAAATACAAAGTTCTGAAATAATTATTAAGGCCTCAAAAGACAAAAAGTTTGAAGGAGACTTATCATTAAAAATTTAGATGATAAATTTTTTATATTCTTATCTTTAGTTCCTTATGTTTTGAAGAAGCACTTTAAAATGAAAATTGGGTGAAAGCAACAAATGAGAAAAATAGTTCTATTCAAAAGAATCCAACCCAATATTTTCTAAATATTATAGAAAGAAAGCATGCAATTATTCTTAAGTTGGTCTATAAGAACAAGTTCATTGTAGCTTAAAATATTATAAGCATTAAGGTTGCTTTAGTAGGTCTATCAGGTCTATCAGTATGGTTGAACAATCCCGACTAAATTTCTTGTAAGGCGATGTCCCAACCAATCAAGTTCTATCTCTGGTGGTGGCTGTCTCTCCCGGAGTGTTTAAAGTATAAGGTGAAATTCCATATTAAAGATTTTCTAAAAGAGTAAAGATGCAGCAACGATCGAAGTAATAAAAATTGACGTCTCCAAAAATGAAAGAAAATAAAAAGAGTAGTTTGCAAAAACAAAGTAGTCTGAAAATAGAACATTCAAAAAGAAATATCATAAATTGTTCGTTTGAAGTTGAAAGTTTTCAAACTATTAGCATTAACCTAAGAGTTTAGCATTTGAAGTAAAATTTAGATAGAATAACAACCGGTGTCACTTGACAGCCCTAGTTTGTTGGGAGGAATTTCACATTTTAGGATTCATTAGGCGAGAAACCCAATCTGATTTATTCCCAGCATTACTTTTAATCAATTAGTTCCTTTAGATATTTTGGAAAGGCATGTGGATTTATCACTCTATTTGCAATTTGTTGTGCTAACTCAAGAAGTGGTTGTAATCCTAGTTGCAACACTACAACCAATGATAAAATCCCTAAAATAATTCTCTAGACAATAGCACTCATATGGAATCATGTTTGAGAACACTTATCATATTACTTCAAGTTGAGTGCATGTAAAATTAATTATTTTATTATGAAGAGGTGTAATGATTGGTAAAATATTTGATTGGTTTGAATCTGTGAAGATGGAAAGATGTAGTATCTGTTCATCTTCATTTTCTAAGATTGAGTTCAAGTTAAGAAGTTTCAAGGTCAAGACATCCATCTTTAAAAATTGTTACTTTAATATTTTAGGAATTTTTGTATTATAAAAAATATAGCGACACAATCTTGCATAATTAAAAAAAATAGTCAGGTTTGAGCCAAAAACCAATTCTCTTATTAGGAAGTCAAAAATATTTGATCTTTAGATATTTAAAAATTAGTGAAAAAAAATTGTAGATACTTCACTCCTATTAAACTTCATACTTCTAAATTACTTGGCATTCATATTTAAAAGTAGCATCTACAAAATACTATACCATAAAGTTGAATTATCCTACTTATGAAAGCTTAGAACTATTGGCAATTATTTTATTGACAAGAAATTTCGTTTTGGTGAAAGGGAATTGTATAATAATGTTAATCTTAATAATGAGGATTCAAAGAATAATTTAAAAGGATTCACATTTGACACTATGTAAAAATGAAATCATGAATTACAAACAAGATATAACTAGTATACATGAAAATAATGAAAACTTTTTGGAAAGTCAATGCAAGGAACTCTTGAAGCCAATTTTCATTCTCATAAAAAAGCGCAATTTGAAGTAATACACAATATACCTCGATATTACCCTAAACAACATAAATTCAATACATAGTTTGACGCCTTAGTATACCAATCACACTATGTTCAAATCTTATACCTTAGTAAAAAATTACCATTTAGACATGTCATAGAAAGAACCTCACATATTCTTCTACAAAGGAATTTTTTGGATAAAAGTTTCAAAAGATATATTCCATGTCATTTTTCTTTATTCTTTGATGGATCTTCATTCCATATTCCTAAGCTCTCATTTGGTAAAGGATATATATTTTCTATCAAATCTTGTGATGTTTAAATTTAAACATAATAATTATTATGAAAATTGAAAATTAAATTGATGGATATTAATGATGAAAACCCAAAATGGTGTCTCTAATTTAATGCACTTCTAGTCATATTATTTCAAATTAATTTTAGTACTTTCCATTGAATGGGTTTAATATGGTGTTCTCTATTCTATCCTCCATCAAGGGGGGTGTTGTTTGCACTATCCTCTCTTATTCTCCAAGGGTAATGTTGTGTATGTCAAATTTGACTGGGTACTTGTTTGCACTATCCTCAATATTCTCCAAGAGTAATATTGTGTATGTCAAATTTAAGTGGATATTTGAGAGTAGACTTGATGTTGTAAAAATGACTTGTAATGTTGTTTTCTCTAGATACTATAGAGGTTATTTAATAAATTCATTTATAAAATTTATTATGTTTCACCTCTTATATGTTTTAATATTATGTTTGTTAGAGTTTCACTTGATGATAGTGTTATATATATTGTTCATGATTTCTTCGCATATGTTGAACAAATGGTGTACTATTATTTCTAAGTTACATGAATTTAAAGTGTCATTTTGTTTCGATGATTATTGGTTTTTTGGTAGAGATTGTAGATGCCTTGGTTGATGTAATTAATGTTTGTTGATATTTTTTTGATGGCTTGTGATGTATTTTTATGGTAGTTAGATTTTTATTTTTGGACAAATGGTGTACTTTATTTCCCATTAATTAAATTTTTTGATGTTCTAGCATTTATCTTACACTTTAGTATTTTAGATTCACTTAATCATTTCCTATATTGATGATTACGGTTTGTGAATAATTTATATGTACATGGTCCTCCTAATTTTTCACCTATTTGAGTTGGTTATGCCTATGTTTGCACAAGATGATTTTTTTGTTTACACTAGAAGAGTATGTGTGTTTGTTTGGAGTAGTATTACTATAATTAATGTTGTTTATTTTTTATTTAGAGTTTAATATTTTGATGTAAACATGAACTCTAACTTGTTGTTTCAATTAATTTCAATGATGATATAAAATTGTCTAAAATATATTTGGAGACAATTATATTGGCCAAATTATTGATTGGACATGTAGGCAATCATGTCAATGCCACATTTAGAGATCATCCATTTATTGATATTTTTTATCATTGAGATGCAATTGTTGGCAGATGGTCAGCACTCCCCTCAAGATTTGCGACATGGACTAACTGCCTCTCGTGGATCTGTTAACTCTGGCAGTTGTATCAGGCATTAACAGGTCGATCTTTTGGAACAACTGCAACTGTGGGGCCAACAATTGGTATTGGAGCCAAAGGTGTCGAGTTTGAATCCCCTCAGGTAACGCTGAGGGGGAGTTTTTTGGCAGATGGTTAGCACTCCCCTTAGGATTCACGACATGGACTAACTGCCTCTCGTGGATCCATTAACTTTAGCAGTTGTATCGAGCATTAACAGGTCAATCTTTTGGTGCAACGACAACTATGGGGCCAACAACAATTCCCCCAAATCTCATTAGATTTGAGGACTATTAGCATTGAGGTCCATAATTATTATTTAGAAGTTGGTATCCTTGAATTCAGCGCACTCAATTCGAGGGATAACCCCTACGAAACTTGTCTATTTTGTAGCCCACGTACTCTAAGCACATTAAATGAGGAAAATTTCATTGGTCCTCGTGCATGGCCACCCATCCTCAAAAATTCATTTTGAGAATTAACCTTTGTTAGTTCCCCAAAATTTGCATTTTTAACCAAGTTGTGAAAATTCAATCTTGGGAGTTAGAAAATTTTCAGCACATGTAGGAGCTCTGTTTTTCACCGCTCTTACATATTTCATGCAGAAGCTCTATTTTTCACTGCTCTTACATATTACATGTAGGAGCACTAATTTTTAGCGCTCTTGCATATTGCATGCCTTAGTCATTTTCTGGCACATGTAGGAGCGAGGTTTTTTAGCGCTTCTACATCTCAAATCTCAAGTCACATGTAGGAGCTATGCTTTTCACTGCTCTTACATATTTCATATAGAAGCTCTATTTTTTATTGCCCTTACATATTTCATGTAGAAGCTCTATTTTTCACTACTCTTACATATTACATGTAGGAGTGTTGATTTTTAGCGCTCTTGCATATTTCATGCCTTAGTCATTTTCTGACACATGTAGGAGCGGGGTTTTTTAGCACTTCTGCATCTCAAATCTCAAGTCACATGTAGAAGCTTTGTTTTTCACCGCTTTTACATATGACATGTAAAAGCTCAATTTATCATTGTTCTTACACTCAAGTGTCCTTCCCACATGCAGAAGCATTGATTTTCATCGCTTTTACATATGATATGTAAGAGCGTTGTTTTTTATCGCTTTTACATGAAACTACCCAAGTCTTCCAAAATGTAGAAGTGTTGTTTTCTATCACTTTTACATGTGATATGTTGAAGTGTTTTTTTTTAGTGCTTTTACACAAAATACAATTTCCTTCCAAAACATGCCAAAGCGCTATTTTTCAGTACTTGTGAATCAAATGCAGATCCTCCAAGATGTAAGGTCGTTGATTTTTCAGCACCCTTACACAAAAAATAGTTTTTCACTGACATTCAAAAATCATCCAAAAATGCATTTCGAGCTCTGTTTCGCCCACTTCACCCAATCTTTCTCACTCCATTGCTCACATCCATTTTCTAGTTTTCTCACTTCCACTCTGTTCTCCACCATCATCACATTCAAGCTTCCAAAACCCATGAAATTGCTCAGATTTACATCCTTTATGTAGTATCTTGAAAATTTGAGTAATTACATCTAAAGTGCAATATCCCATGCTAAAACCTCATTTTTTCCTACCTTTGCATCAGAATTGTTAAAGCTACTCTTGCATACATTTTGATCTCTTGTGCCCAAATTCCAAAGCAGTTTTAAACAAGTACTTGCTTATCACCAAGCGAGAAGGCTTTGAAGTACAACCAGAAATTTCTTCCCATGTTTCATTTTTTCAAAGAAGTGTTCATAATGGTTCAAGAAGAATTTGAAGATGAAGCTTTCTCAATAGCTTCAATGAACAAAATGATGGATTTCTAGCTTATTCTAGATTTGAAAGGCACTAGAAAGCCTTCAATCTCATCGAAGGAGTTAATCTCAAGAATCATCGTCATATCCAAAGTACACTCCAATGCTAGATAATGATGAAGTGCACGTCATCCTAAAGTTTTCATGGAGAAATATGTTGAAGAAGGCTAAATTTTTCCTTAGATTAGATTTCCCATCTTTAGCATTTTTCATGCTTTATGTAGATATATTTCAAAATTTTACATGTCATTTTGGAAAAATTAATTACATGTAAAACAAATATGTTCTCCTACATTTATGGACAACATTTTTGAATAAGTCAACTAGCTAGGCAGGATTTTCCTATATCTACTCCTAGATTTTCTCTTCTGATTTTCCTAAAATTGCTCTCCTCTCCCATCTATAAATAAGAGAGGATTCTATTGTAATTGTTATCTTTTATATTTTGCAATGCAGTGATGCTCACTTGTGAAGTGAACATTGAAACTTTGAGTTCAATTTTGTGAATCTAATTTTGATCAATAAAGAAGTGAAGTTGCATACCAAACTTTATGTTGGGAACAATTATCTTATGGTCTAATCGAATTGGTAGTGATTAGTAATTGATATTGAAAGGGCTTTGAGTAAATTCGTGTAAACTTTGAGTTACACCTATTACTTGAAATTGTGATATTGTTGATACTATTGGTGAATTCTCTATAAGACTTTGTGCTTATATTTATTCATGTTGTTCGTGGAATTTATTATGGATTATATAGAAGACTATGCTTCTCATACAAAGTTGGTTACATATCTTGAAGGATTCGTTATTGGAAGCTATGGAATGACTTTGTGCCTTCGTGATATTTTCTTATGTATCATTTATCATTATCATGCCGGTATTCTTAGTCTTTGCTTTGACAAGATAGGAATATTGGAATTACTGCTTATTTTTAGTTTGAAGTTGTATTGCATCAAGAACTTAAAATTGTGAAACATTGTAAAACATATTCTTTGAAAAAAGAGAGAATCATGAATGTGACACACCCCCATATTATTAGCATAGTGTACATTATTGTAAATATCTGATTAGTTTTCCTTAGTTTCAATAAACGGTAAGAAGGGTGTCTCCCCTTTCCGAGAGGAGAGATCGTATCTCACACAACTTTGGTTGAAATCAAGGTTTTGTGATCTATTAAAAGGGATTACATAATTTTCACCCAACAGAAAAATAAATTGTAACTTCCACAAGTTGATAATGCTTGATAGATAGATGAGATGGTACCATAATGCTTGATTTATTCTAGAGTAGAATCAAACAATTAAGTATCTTGATGTTGAGACACCATTTTATTGATTTAATTATGCACATTAGAATAGTGATTCTAGATATTGGTTCCAATTTTTTGAGTGGATATGACTAACACTTCATAAATTTTGAATGGGTACCAATAATTATAAGTATTGACAAGTTTTCATACTTCATGTTCATAATCTTTAATTAGAGAGTAAAATAATTTATGGTTTGGAGTGTAGATGTGTGTTTTATGGATATATTTGTGCTAGGAGATGGGTCTTGACGATTACCACTTTTTTATAAAAGTTTTAATCTTTTAGTGTCAATATGTGTCTCCTTTGGTTTGAGATTGTTTTTTATAGGACTTTAAGTGTTCCATGTATGTATTGGTTTACAGTTATCTACAATGTATCCCTCTTAATTTTAGGGTTCATTAATAGATATATACCTAAAATATCTAAAATATATTTTCTCTCTTTGACACATGGCAATGGGATGGATCCAATAGAGACTTTTACATTTTGTAGTTTAATTTTAGAACTTAGATTGCAAGGTAATTGATAGTACTTTTTCATGTCTCATATCTAATCCTCTAAGTTTTCTTTGACTTCAAATTATATATGGGTTCGTGGATATGCTTATACTCTATTTTATTTTCTATTTCTTAACCTCTATTAACTTACGTAATTTACCCTAACCATTCCCTAAAAAATATTGGTTAAAGGGTGGTTATACAATGGTTGAGGTTGGTTAAAAAACATTATAACTTCATAGGTGCATTTTATTTATAATTAATTAGAAAAGAGAATATATATATTTCCACTTATATTTTAATATTTTGTGATATCTTCAATTTCATATTTTTGTTTCTTACTCATGAAGATCTTGTGCACATGAGTTTGTGTGTGCTCAATTTCATTCATTTTTAAATATATTTATAAACTATCCCCACATAATCATATACTAATATTAATAATTATATTGCTTACGTATTCAAAATAAAATTAATGTTTCATTGTTGTAAGATTTATACAATTTTTTTCTATTATTATTTTCATTATTTTAATTGATTTTTTAAATCGGACGATTAGAAGTCCTCTTTTTATATTTAATTCAACTTCCATACTTTTAAATTTATGGAAAAGTTCATGCTTGGTGTTGAATGTGCACTAGGAAACAAGTAAATAATTTTTTTGCTAGTTGGCCAACTCTATAACAATATAATTCTAGAGTGTAGAAAATTGTTATAAAAAACAAATTTAATTCATATTTCTTTCACTATTGTAGGGATTATTATAAATATAATAAATAAAATCAAACAATTTGAAGAAAAAAATTCAAAGAGATTTTGAATCTATTTTCATAAATCATAAATTGATTACTTTATGAAAAAAAATGATTTGTTTAATTAATTTATAAATTAACCAATTTGACCCTAACTCAAAATCTATTGGAATAAGAAACCAATTATGAAATAAATTAATTCATCTAAGCTTTCAATTTTCTCAACTTACTGAAAATTAAAATTCCATTAGATGAATTATGTTTTTCTAAATAAGATAAAAGGAAAGTTTTAGGTCACCAACAAGTAAAACACCAATTATTTATATTGTGAATTTATTTGTATAAATTACGAACTAAAAACTTAATAGATTGGTTAATGTGACTAACCTTAAATTAGCTTATATAAGAAACTAGTGTTGAAAATACAATTCATTTGAGTTATCAAATTTATCAAGATAATATAATGTAGCATAGGAAATTATACTCCCTTGTAGGTGATAGTATAATTTCACATTTAGTTTGGACCTATTTTAGTGACCTTATATTTATGCATTTTCACCCTTCCTAAATAGACCCTAATTCCCTTGGATCATGTGTGTCTTGGACTTTTAGGCCAGGACCCATTTGCCAAAGGGAAAATGGGTCCCCTTTAAGTGCCAAGACCTAATTATAAATATTTTTTTGGTGATCTTTTAATGATTCAAACTCAATATGCAATTGTCAGCTATCTGGATCTAATATTCAAGAAATTAGAGAAGAAGCCTATAAAACCTAGTATTTTCACCATTTCAAACTAGTTGTTCTTGAAGAGAAAGAAAGCAAGCAAAGAGATAACATTCAAGAAAGAAAAATTGAAGTCTTGGAGTAAAATTATTTGTAATTGTAGGTCTTCGAGTCCATTTGCAGATTTTGATCAATATTTTGTCACATGATTGAAGGTTGATGCCAATAGAAGGACATGATGGATTGTAGGTGTGGGAGATGTATTTGGCCATTTCCTTTAACCTAATGACTTATTTCATAGTGTTTTCATCCTCAAACTTCATTCTACTAGCAACCTACAGCAAGGTATCATTGTATTTCAAATTTATTTAGGGTGTTTTGACCTCTCCCTAAGTGAATATTATCATTGTCATATAGGAATCATACTCTAACACACTTGAGTAGGGTTTCTTTGCATGTTAGATCATAACAACCTTATATGCACTTAATGTTAGGGCTCACGTACTATCATTTATCAAGGTTTAATTACCAAAATTAGGGTTTGACCAAGTTAAACCCCTATATTAATAAACAAACATTTTCTATTTCTAGATTTATTGTAGTTCCAGATCCCAAAATGAAGATTTGCAGGTATAGGAGCAGAGTGCAAACAGAGGGATACGACTTCATTTTTTATAAAAATTTGGAAAGGACTACAAGGACCCATTCGCCATAGGGAAAACCTATCCTTCAGGAGATCTCAAAATCTATATTTGGTGACTAGTACATGTGTTTCCTTACCTTGGTACTCAGATCTTCCTACAAATTATGGTTTTAATTTCTATACTTTCAAGGATTTGCATTTCATGTTCTAGGTCTTATTGTGCATTTATTTTGAGCATTGCATATCATTTTAATTTGGTTTCAGATCTATCCTATTATCTTAAGGACTAAGATCCAGACCTGTTTGACTCATCATTGAGGTTGAAAGTAAATCTTTGCACCTTGTGATCTCTTTCCTAATGAAATGCCTTAGGAAAAGGTATAAATAGAGAAAATACCCCCTTATTCATTTAAGGATCTCCCCCTTTTCCGTCTATTTTATTTTAGTGAACCCAACGTTGTTAAGTTTTCTTGTTAAAATGAAATGTAGGGAAAAGGGGGAGATCCTTAAATGAATAAGGGTGGTATTCTCTCTATTTTTTTATTCCTTTCCCTAAGGAATTTCATTATGAAAGAGATCACAAGGTGTAGGGATTGAGTTTCAACCTCAATAGTGAGTCAATCAGACTTGGATCTCAATCCTTAAGATAATAGGATAGATCATAAACCAAATTGAAAGGCTATGCAATGCTCAAAATAAATGCACAATAATACCTAGAACATGATATGTAAATTCTTGAAAGTGCAAAAATAGAAATCACAGTTTACAAGCAAATATGAGAAGGGTAAGGACACATGTACCAGTCACCAAAAGTTGATTTTGAGCTCTGTTGAAGGATAGGTTCACCCTAGGGTGAATAGATACTAGTTAGGGCTTATAAAAATTCCTTTTGTAGTCCTCAGAGAAGGGATCTTAGCTTCTATTTTACACAGGTTCCATTGTCAAAAAATTGGAAATAAAAGGTATAATTGAGTTTTCATGGATTGACAACAATGATGACAACAAATGCAAGAATGTAAAATTGATCTTCAAGATCTTTAATCCTTCTTCAACATGTAATCTACACATACAAACAGAGGGAAATTTTATTTTGTTTGAATGGGGATTTTCCTTAGTCAAACCCCATGTTTGGTAATTAGACCTTGATAGAAAGATAAAGGCAATGGAGAAGGAAATGATGAATGAACACTTCCTTGCTACAATTCTCCAAACCTTCAATGGCTTCCCTTAGAGGTCTGAAGACAAACACATCACTCCAAGGAAAATGATCTTTCTTTTCTTGATGGGTTTGGATACTTGAAAATTCTTGGATTTTTTAGGATCAACAATGCATATTAGGCTTCACAAGATGACATGAACACACATAAACTTGAACATGATCATAGAATCTTAATTGCTACAACAAACGACTGATAAATATTCTCTTGAATGCTCTTGACAATAATATTTGCTCATGAAAAAAATTGTTAATGCTAGATGATGTTGCTTGGATTTGAATTGATAAAAATACTATGCATTTATAGGTGTTTACCTAATTTATCAAAAATTAGATTCCAAAAGTTGATAATTGCATATTGAATTTAAATCATTAAAAGACCATCAAATCATATTTAAAAATAGGTCGTAGGACTTAAAGGGGGCCTATTCGCCCTAGGGTGAATGGGTCCTAGCCTATAAGTATAGGACATTCACATTACAAGGTGATTAAAATGCTAATTGCATTAATTAAATGTTGGTTTCTCTTTCAAAAAATGGAAATAATGAGGCTTTGGAATACATAATTTGGAAAATTGGAAGCTTAATTAAGTCCAATAAATTAAGGGACCCAAAAAAAGTGTGAAATTATAAAAGGTGTATAATTTTCAACACTACATTTAGCCCCCACTTTAGTGAGAGTTTGAACTTATGCTCAGACTCACACTAAAATAGACAAATATGCATTAAGAGATATCCAAGTGTACAAATGTTAGAAAGATAGGATGACAAAGATCAAGGAGGATGATCCATCCCCCATGATCCAAGATCCCATGGAAACCCAACATAAAGACAAAGGGAAACACAATATGTGTATAGATACATGTAGCAAGACAAGATACACAAGCATATAGTGTCAAAGTTAATGCAAAAAGGACGGACTAGAAAGTTACAGTGTTATGCAATTTCCATCAAATATGCTCACAAGGATGTAATATCACTTATTAAACACATGGCTCCATTGGAAATCAAGTTGTATTATACTAGTTGGCCATGAAATTTTCTCACAAGGTTGTAAAATCACTTATGAAACACATGGCTCCACTAGCTTGAAGCAAATTGTATTATGCTAGGTGGCCATGAAATATGCTCACAAGGGCTAGTATAGTCAGGTATACACTAGGTGATCCCTAAAGGAAAAATGAGAAACACACACTAGTTCTACAAGGTGTGAACTCATAACAAGGGGTGGTAGATGGGAAAGTCACACTAGGTCTACAATTCTCCCATCATCAGGCATACCAAAAGTCATACTCCTTGATAATTTTGATAAGGTGCCACAAAAATGATCAATGTTATGCTAGTGCTACACCATGTCCAACCTTTATGAATAAAAGTGAATCCAAAATGTCAATATGTTCATGCCAAAATGAGAATGCCAATGTCGATGTCAAAATAATGCCCATGTATGCCCCCAATTTAAAGAAATTTCTAAACACCATACTGTGAGAAATTAATTCAAAGTAGAAAACAATAAATGTAAAGCCCTACATGTTAATCATATGTTTCCAAATAAATCTACGTCATGAAAAAGTAGGGTTACCCCCTCATGCAATCTCAAAAGATAAGACATAAGGGATCCACAGATTTGAGGTCAATGCATGTCTTTTCTACAGTGATATAATAGAGCTTGGAACCATCATCATTCCCCAAATATCTCATGCAACAATGAACACAAACGAGGAATGACATGTAGAGATTGAAAATGAAGGAGAAGATTTTGGGTCAACATAGAAGATACTTTTGATGTCTCGATGCTTTTCATCGTCCCCAAAAGGAAAACATAAGACACAAGAAAAGACAATGATTGTGATGGATAGAATAATATAGATACAAATATAAGACTGTTCTGACATATTCGCTTCTTGTGTATCCTTGGACCAACGGAGTAACAAGGGTCATCCAAAGAAAAATCAAAAACATAAAGACAAGCACAATATAAGGGATCACAGTACATACATGCAATCACAAAGAACCTAGAGCGAAAACTAGTATATCACATGTGAGCTAACCTATAGCAGGTTGTTCACATCCCAATCTTGTGCATCATGTACGGAAGGTGGGTAACTAGCCAAAGGAGCAACAACAAGTACAGTCATACTAGGACAAGGCTATCAAACCCCTCATCCCCCAAAAATTTAGGAAAGGGATGAGTCGAGATAAGTGATGATATGATGCTCCTTGCAATATGGAAAAATTATTTACATAAAGTGCAATACATGTAATAGTGAGTATGTTATGATTCTACAATTATCACATGGCAAGGAGCAAAGTGTGTGCATGTTATCCAATTATATATCGATAATATCATTTTCATGTATCACCTTCTTTAAATCACAACAATCATCAATAAGATGCCAAAGAGTTTTATGATATGCACAGTAAGACATGTTTGTACTTTTTTCCTTTTTTTGTTTTCTCGAATAGGTGGTAATATGATCAATCCTAGATAGAGAATTTTTTCTATTTTTCATTCAGTCTCAGTGGTTTCTTCTTAATTTTATAGGGCTTGGGTTTCTTACTTGATTGGAAAATTGGTTGATACTAAGGGTGAGAATCTTGATATCCTATTCCCTTGGTATCTTTTGATGGTTTTGTTCTAACAATTTATGGATCCCATGCTCATTTGTCATGTCACATCCCTGTTTACTTAATATTCTAAAGCCTTGACCATAAATCTCTTCTAAGTTGATAGGTGTATTAGTAAATCTCTTCCAAGTTGATAGGTGCATCAATACCTATCCTTTAGCAGATCTCAAAACCTTCTTTTTTTGATTGGTACATGTGTCCAAGTACCCTTCTCAGATCTGCCTACAAACTATGGTTTTAGTTTCTCTACTTTCAGTAATTTGCATTTCATGTTCTAGGTCTTATTATGTATTTAGTTTGAGCATTGCATATCATTTTAATTTGGTTTTAGATCTATCCTATTGTCTTAAGGACTAAGATCCGGGTTTGATTGACTCACCATTGAGGTTGAAAGTCAATTTTTACACCTTATGGTCTCTTTCCTAATTAAATTCCTTAGGGAAAGTTACAAATAAATAAAATACCCCCTTATTCATTAAGGAACCCCTTTCCCAAATTTTCATTTTTTTGAAACCATAGACCATCCTAAAACATTTAATAATAAGTGAACATTAAATGATTAACCTTAGATAAATCATAGTCATTTGGTCATGTCAGATCTCTTTCTACAAGTGCACCTAACCCTCAAGCCCTTTAGTAGTGATGACTTTGAAATGTTAGATGAAGCCCTTGAGGACTTCATCTCACCAAGATCATCCACTAAGGCTTGTAATAGAAAAACACAACAAAGAGAATTCAATGCAATCACACCTCAACTTATCATCTACCCACCTTCACAACAACCACAAAACCAAACCAAACATGTGCTTATTATAGGACCACATCAACACAAACCAAAACCTCCAAGACATATCCTAAATTTTACAAGGCAACTCATTAGTAAAAAAAATTTGTAGCAACCAAGTTATCATACTCTTCCCCATACATATAACACAAGGAATAATAGGAAACCACAAACCATTCCTACATCCATACCACTTCTTCAACCCATTATGCCTAGTGCTCTGCATTTACCTTTGCATAGTGTTTAAAGGAGTATGATCATTTGGAACAACTTTGTAACACTCTTGTTAAGATTTCTAAATTATGAGATCTCATTCAAGAATCATCTAATTATCATAGCATGCTTCAAAATTCTTTGCAACAAGTTGTGGTCCCTCCTAGTGCAAAACTGAATGATGTAGCAGCCCTAATTTAAGGTATGAACTTGATCAATTAGGGATAACTTTAAGAACCCCCCCTCAGTAAAGTGTCTGGAATAGGGACAAGTGTCAACATATTCATTATTTATGTAGCCAGATGTCAACACAAATCAATATAACCCACGACCGTTCGATGAATTTTTTATGGACGGCTATAGTTGCATTCTGGAAGCAAATTTCTGAAGCACTAGACATGCGAATTCAAACCTCTAAAATAACACTAGAACTGTTATTTTTCCAAAAATAAATGGTTGACATTTTATTAATGATTCAAAAGTGTTATCAAAGTTTGAAGCCTTCAGAATAAGCCACATCTATAGGGAGGGGAATGATGTGGGTGATGGTCTAGCCAAAGCAACGATGGGAAGAGCTCAAACAAATGATGACGAACAAGTTAGTACCATACGTGAATGAAGAGACAAGCCTCATAAATAGAAGGCACATTACAACTACACCCCATGTACGACTGTGAACTTTTTGATATCAGAAATGACTGGGGTTGAAATTGGAAATTAATTCATGGCATGGATGCCTATGGATGAATGGTGGAGGAGGTGGCCAAATCTTAGAGAGAATTTTAGCAGATTTGATGGAAATCATCAATCGATTTGCTACCCAAGGCTATCATTATGATGGAATAAGGCAAACTTGTTGAAATAGGCGTAAGGTGGTAGCATTGTATCCAACTTTTTTGTTGGCTCTTAACACTTCATGCGTCTGAGTGCTATCATGAATATGTCGATGTTCTTGAACACAACCAAGAAACATCAAGCCTTTCATGGAGAAATTACTGATAAGAGGCTGAAGGGAATTGTGGTTTCCTCACACCCACTTGTGCTCCATGCGGTTAAAAAAATCTTCGGTCAAGAATTTTTTTTTGCACACCAGAAGTTTAGGGTTAACACTAATATCACAGCAATGTTTTTGGCGATGCTCCTCTACATGGGAATTTCGAAAGCCAAAGGGAAGAAGCTCTATTATATGGTGCTTTTACATTCATTGTTGGGATAAATTGAGGAAGCTTTGAATAACATGGACGGGAACCTACTAATTTTGATGCCACAAAACTACTATATATCTTTGGGAAATTGGTTGGCAGTGCCAAAATATATAACTGTGTGATTGTTGAAGCTGAAAAAACTTGAGAAAAGGTAGGGAGAAATCGAGAGAAGAGTCACTTTCTTGATGATTGTAGTAGACATGTACAGTAACCGACCGGCTAGGTGGGTGCAAGAGTGTGTGAAGGCAGAAGGCCTAGAGGGGAAAGTGTGGGCGACAAATGACAAAGACTAGTAGATGGGTGCAAGTGAAGAATGGCTCAAAAATAATTTTAGAAGCATGGAGGAGAATTCCAGCCATTCGGTGCATCGTGATTGCAGTGTGGACTTCCTAGCGATGTTGAATGCAATAGAGGCTAGGAAAATGCAGGTGGCTAGTGATGAAGATGAATGAAACCCTCAATAGTTAGTGGTGTTTTTGTCTTTGTTTTTTGGTTTGTAATAAAAAAGGAGAACTGGTTTGGTTGTATGCAATAATACTAGGTGTCTGTAATATGTAAGGGTCGATAGTATGTGTTGGAGTCTATGGTTTGTCTATGGTTGGTATGGCCAATCTGAAAAGAATATTTTTATGAATGTCAGGGGTTGGGATAGAAGGTCATGAAGTAAGTCTTGGGAAATGGTTGATGGCTAGATACTGATAATCCAAGCAATGTAAAAATTTTATTTTGATCAATACAAGGTGTTTCCCCATATAGTAGCTATTTGACTATCAAAAAAAAATGTTTTCAAACCAAAAAATATTATTTTCATTAGCGAATTATTTTCATTGGTTCCCTGCTAGCTCAAGGGATTAAAATAATAAAATTAAGATGTACTATAGATGATGATGTCATTAATCTAGTGATCAATTGAAACAAGACTTGTAATGATTTCATATCGTTTGAGTGGTGATTTTGATAGCTTGTCAACTTGAGGTATAGTTTGCATGTAGCTAGATGTCAATCAAAATGAAACTTGGTGCATATTCCCATACATGAATCAATTAAGTTGGTTTTTGGGTTTACGTGATTATCATTATACCCAACCTCACACGACTCAAAAGTAAATAGGGATTTGGCTAGTAGTGGTATTGGTGGCCCATAAATAGGGATAATGAGCACAACTAAAATCATTCATTGAAGGCTAAAGGCTTTACAATTGAGTGTAATGTTCTGAATTGTCATAAGGGTTTTCCTTTTGTAAGGTTAATAAGGAGGAAGATGATGCACGGTATTATTAGGGATACTCTAAATTATCTTGCCTCCAGTTATGTAGTTATAGAGTAAAAGACCAATTTCCTTCAAGTTTAGAATGGGTGGAATTGGAAATAAGTTGATCTAGTTCACCTGACTTCTTAGAAAAGTTTTGAACCAGGATGAGAAGCTCTGATGGAGATAAGTACTTTCACAGAGAGAAACTATGGACTTACAAACTCATTGTGAGCTATCTAGATGCATGGAAGTTGTGATAACTTTATTTTTTATCTTCACATATCCCATTTCCCCAACATGGTTGGCTAGGAAATCCCTATCCATTTATTTTTAGAGTTGCATTTGTATTATGTTGTCACCAGCTAAAAATTGGAATCAATTTGATCCATTTCCAGGAGTAACGGCTTGGAATCAATTGTGTCTATGCAAAGTGGCATATGTCATTTATACACACTAATAAATTTTGACCTAATTTCCGATGAAAGGTCATCGGAATTTTGACAAACTTTCATCAGAAATATTTCTTCGAAAAATTGACGAAATTTGAAACGTCGATTTTATGACCCTACGGACGATCTTGGGCCGGAAAATCGACGT
The DNA here is from genome assembly GCA_007115665.2 of Sequoiadendron giganteum. Classification (NCBI taxonomy): domain Eukaryota; kingdom Viridiplantae; phylum Streptophyta; class Pinopsida; order Cupressales; family Cupressaceae; genus Sequoiadendron; species Sequoiadendron giganteum. The sequence goes on from CM021102.1 coordinate 347,670,633, forward strand.
TTCAAATTTCGTCAATTTTTCGACGAAATATTTCCGACAAACGGTCGTCGAAATTCCGAGGAACTTTCATCGAAAATTGGGTCAAAATGTATCGGTGACAAAATAGGATCTTGCATGCTCTACTCATCTTTAAAAATACATGTAATAATGTACCATTGTTTTTTAGTTGTAATAAAAAAAATGGTTGTGTTATTCTTTTTATTCATTTATAGTAAAGAAATATTTTTGAGTTCAGTGTCTATGACTCTATTCAAATCAGTTTTTTTTCCTTTAAGAAATTAAGTATTATCTATTTATGAAATATTTGCATGCAAATGAAAAAAGAAAGCTGTCATCAAATTGACAAAAAACATTATAAACACTAAAAGTTTTCACTCTTGCTAGGTTTACCAAAATTTTATTGATTTATAATTTGTCATTGACCTTCTCTCTCGGAACTCGGTATCATTATTTATTTTATTAATTCTTTTGCAATGTTAACTTACCGACCCCTTGGCCTTGATGTCAATCCTAGCGCGCTAAATTTTAAAACAACTTTACAACACATGTTTATTGTTTATATCATAAATTACTCAATCATTCCATGTACATTTGATGGATGGTTGTAGTTGCATTTCGGAATGAAATGCACAGAGTGCTAAGCTTTCGAACTTAAACCGTTGGAATCACCATATAACTGTTAGATTTACAAATATCAACGGTTTAGAATTTGTTGTCAATGTAGGACAGCCATGTACTAATTGTGTAGTCTGAAAGCAACATGTCGACATTTCATTCACTTCAATGTTCAAAAAAATAGCAAACTTTCTACAGCTAAGTGATTTTATTTTTAAGTGAGACGGTCAGCACATGGGGAGATTTCAGATTGCTCATTGCAGTGCACCAGAGAGATTATGGGTTCCACTTCCAACAAATGGATAAGTGCACCAAGATGGTTCCCAAAAAGGGGACTTAAGTGGATAGTTTTTTCTGAAATCAGGAAATACTGACCTTGGACGTGAAATTGAGGATACTTACACTCAAAGTTTTGAGATGGAACAAAAAGAAGGATTCAAGTGCTCTGAGTCTACTTTCTAAACTACTAATTTATTTTGAAAATGGTTGAGATTAAGGGGTTCAAACAAGGGACGTACACAAATTGGTGTTGTTTTTGTCAAAAAAACATAACACATAAACTCTTGTACGACCCTTGTACGATGAACTTTTTTTTAGTATTTTTAAAATCGATACGATCAGAAGTTAGCTAATAGTATGTAGTTGATGCACAATTTTTCTCATAATTTTTTAAATATAATTTTAATTTTTACTAATTTTCGAAGTGGACACTGTCTAAAAAACAAAATGTTGGTCGTGCTATCCCAACAAATTTTGGAAACTAATTGAAATTTTTTTTTTTAAATTTGTAGAATGGAATCTAGTTTCTAAAAATGTAATCTATTTGAAAATTCGATAAACGGTTAATTTATAATGAAAAAAATAGAAAATACTGCTTTTTGGCAAAAAAGAGACATACAAACAAACGAAATTATGGATGAAAGGCTTAACATTTTCAGAAAGTGAAAAAAATTACATTGTTGGATAGCTAAGAGAGAACCCAACATTACCCATGTGTTCGATTTTTTCAATATTGAACCACATGCAATCCTGACGGTGAGCACGAACCCGATTATGTGAAAAATTGTAGAATTTTCAAAAACACGTCTCTGGTCGTTGAGAATGCCCTCCAAGCCTTTGGGTTGGTATTCCAAAGAAAATACCAATCCTAGGTCTTGGGGATTTCCAAAGCAAGATATAACATGAGCACATTATAACGCGCTCACGTTATATCTTAGTTTTGACATGTTTTGTGAATGTATTTTTTGTGTTTTGTGAATGCATTGACAAAACGTGACGCGTTATAATGCACTCGCATTTTGGTGTACATTGAATATTTTTCTTCTCTTTTTCTTATCTCTTCCTCTTGTTATCTTTCAAGGAAACTATATACATGAAATAAACATATGGACATTTACTTTCTTATACTTTAAGTTATATTTCATGTATATAGGCAGGATGTTTGAGAGTGGTTTTAGATCTCTAGGAGTTATAATGCAAATTCTAGTTTCTAGAAGATCTTAAAAATTTCAGACTTAGTCAAATTTCAGTAATCAACATGTCAAATTTCATTAATCAGGAGGTTAGATTTTAGTAGTCAGCAAGTTCTATCATATTTCTCTCTCACTCTCTCCTTCTCTCTACTCTCTATCTCTCCACTCCCTCTCTCTCTCCCTTCCTCCCTCTCTCCCGTCTCTCTCTTCTAGTTTTTGGAAGATCTCACAAATTTCAAACTTAGTCAAATTTCAATAATCAGGAGGTCAAATTTCAGTAATCAAAAAATTGTATTATTTCTCTCTCTATCTCACTCATTTTTATCCCTTACACTCTAGACCTCTCTCTCACTATCTCTATCCTCTTTTTCTGACTCTCTCTCTCCCTTGATCTCAAGAAATCTCTCTCTGTCTCTCTCTCCTTTTCCCTCTAATTCTCTCTACCTCACTTATCTCTCCCTCTCTCCCACCTTCCCTCTCTACTTGTCTCTATCTCCCTCTCCTCCCTCTCTCTCTCTACCTACCTACCTCTCCCTCCATCACGCCCTACCACTCTCTCTATTTCTCTCTAGCTAACCTCTCTCTCACCTCCCTCTCTCTCCCTCCATACTTCTCTCTCCCTCTCTTCTTCCCTATCTACTCTCTATCTCCCAATCTCTCTCTACCTACCTCTACATCCATCAAACCTTACCACTCTCTCTACACCTCTCTCCCTCCCTCCCTCATTCCCTCTCTACTTCTCTCTATCTCACCTCTCTCTCTACCTCTCCTTCCATCTCTACTTATCTTTATCTCCTCTCTCCCTCTCTCTACCTACCTCTCCTTCCACCACTCTTTATTTCTCTCTATCTCACCTCTCTCTCCCTCACTACATCTCTCTCCCTCTCTCCCTCCCTCTCTACTTATCTATATCTCCCCTCTCCCTCTCTACCTATCTCTCCATCCATCACAACCTACCACTCTCTCTCCCTTACTCTTTATCTCACCTCCCACTCTCTCCATCCATACCTCTCCCTCTCCTTCCCTCTCTACTCTCTACCTCCCTAATCCTTCTCTACCTACTTCTCCATCCATCACTCCCTAACATTCTCTCTACACCTCTCTATATTACTTCCCTCCCTCCCTCCCTCATTCCCTCTCTACTCTCTCTCTACCTCTCCTTCCCTCTCTAATTATCTTTATCTCCCCTATCCCTCTCTCTCTCTCACTAGATGTCTCCCTCCCTACCTTTTCCCCTATCTACTCTTTATCTCTCTTCTCCCTCCCTCTACCTCTCTCTCTCTCTCAATCTCTCACTCCTCCCTTACCCTCTTTCTCTCTCACTCTCTCCTCTATATCTCACCATTCTCTCTTTCCCTCTTTGTAACTCTCTACTTCTCTATATGTCACCATTCTCTCTACTTATCTTTATCTCACCTATCCCTCTTTACCTCTCCCTTCCTCCCCTCTCTCACCCACCCTCCCTCATTCCCTCTATCTCTATCTCTCTCTACTTCTCTCTATCTCACCTATCCCTCTCTACCTTCATATCCATCCATCACTCCCTACCACACTCTCTCTATTTCTCTCTATCTCACCTCTCTCTCACCTCCCTCTCTCCCCCTCCATACCTCTCCCTCTACTTCCCTCTCTACTCTCTATATCCCTAATACCTCTCTACCTACCTCTCCATCCATCACTCCCTACCACTCTCTCTATACCTCTCTATATCGATTATATCCCTCCCTTATTCTCTCTCTACTTATCTCTACCTCTCTGTCTTTCTCTAATTATCTTTATCTCCCATAGTCCTCTCTCTCACTAGATGTATCTCTTCCTACCTTTTCCCCTATCTACTCTCTATCTCTCCTCTCCCTCCCTCTACCTCTCTCTCTCACTCTCTCTCACTCCTCCCTCACCCTCTTTCTCTCTCACTCTCTTCTCTCTATCTCACCATTCTCTCTTTCCCTCTCTATAACTCCTTCTCTATATGTCACCATTCTCTCTCTACTTATCTTTATCTCACATATCCATATTTACCTCTCTCTTCCTCCCCTTTCTCACCCACCCTCCCTCCTTCCCTCTATCTATGTCTCTCTCTAGTTCTCTCTATCTTACGTATCCCTCTCTACCTGCATATCCCTCTATCACTCCCTACCACACTCTCTTTATTTCTCTCTCTCTCACCTCCCTCTCTCTCCCTCCATACCTCTCCCTCCATCTATCCTTCTTTATCTACTCTTTATCTCTCATGTCTCTCTACCTCTCCTTCCCTCTCTACTTATCTTTATCTCCTCTTTCCCACCCAACCTCCCTCTCTCTCCCCAATCCCTCCCTCCACCTCTTTCTCTTTCCCCCTATGAGGGTTGAGGGTGTAAGGTTTAGTGTTTAAGGTATAGGGTTGAGGTTATAGGGTTAAGTGTATAGGGAATAGGGTTTAGGGTTTAGGATATTAGGTATAAAGTTGAGGGTATAGGGTATAGGGATGAGGGATGAGGGTTTAGGGTTCAAGGTATAGGGTTGAGGGTTGAGGGATAGTGTTTAGGGTTGAGGGTATAAGGTTAAGTGTATAGGGTATATGGATTATGGTTTAGGATATTGGGTATATAGTTGAGGGTATTGGGTTGAGGATATTAGGTTTAGGGTTGATGGTTTAGGTTTTAGGATTTATGTACAAGTTTAAGGGTTGAGGGTATGATGTGAAGTGTATAGGGTATAGGGATTAGGGTTTAGGGTGTAGGGTTAAGGGTATAAGGTATAGGGTTTTTTGTTCAAGTATAGGGTTGAGGGATAATGTTTAGGGTTTAGGGTATAAGGTTGAGGGTGTAGGGTAAAGAGATGAGGCTTGAGGGTGTAGGGTTTAGGGTTTAAGGTATAGGGTTGAGGGTTGAGGGATAGTGTTCAAGGTTGAGGGTATAGGGCTAAGTGTATAGGGTATAGGGATTAGGGTTTAGAATAATGGGTATAGGGTTGAGGGTATAGGGCTAAGTGTATAGGGTATAGAGATTAGGATTTATAATAATGGGTATAGGGTTGAGGGTATTGGATTTAGGATTGAGGTTTAGGGTTTAGGGTTTAGTGTACAAGGTTGAATGTAGGGTTTAGGGTTTAAGTATAGGGTTGGGGGATGATTTTCATGGCTTAGGTTATAAGGTTAAGGGTATAGGGTATAAGGATGAGGTTTGAAGGTGTAGGGTTGAGGTATAGTGTTCAAGGTTGGGGGTGTAGGGTTAACTGTATAGGGTATAGGGATTAGGATTTAGAATATTGGGTATAGGGTTGAGGGTATTGGGTTTAGGGTTGAGGGTTTAGGGTTCAAGGTTTAGGGTACAAGGTTTAATGTAGGATTTAGTGTTTAATTATAGGGTTAAGGGTTCAAGGATAATGTTTAGGGTTTAGGTTATAGGGTATAGGGATGAGAATTGAGGGTGTAGGGTTTATGGTTTAAGGTATAGGGTTGAAGGTATAAGGTTAAGTTTATAGGGTATAGGGATTAGGGTTTAGGATATTAGGTATAGGGCTGATGGTATTGGGTTGAAGGTTTAAGGTTAAGTTTATAGGGTATAGGGATTAGGTTTTAGGGGAGAGAGAGAGAGACCTAAGAGAGGGTGAAATTGGCAACTATATTGCCAATTTCACTAAATTAGCAAGCTAGTGGGCCCACTGGCTTGCCAATTCAGTGAAATTGGCAACCTAACATGCCCTATTTGAAAAAATGGGTATAAGAAATGGGGTCTCCTAGTGATTATCACCAAGAGACCCCATTTCTTGGACCCATTTTTCAAAATAGGCCACTACATTACCAATTTCACTAAATTGGCAAGCCAATGGGCCCACTAGCTTGCTAATTTGGTGATCAATTGGCAACCTAACTTGTCTTATTTGAAAAAATGGGTCTCCCGGTGATTTACATCATCGGGAGACCCCATTTCTTGGACCCATTTTTTTCAAACAGGCCACTACATTGTCAATTTCACTGAATTGGC